>JXCR01088045.1:67567-102292 GCA_002079205.1 Phalaenopsis hybrid cultivar | reverse complement strand
AATTATGGGGTCAGTTTGACTTCATCTTTTTCAAAACTAAAATTTAAAAAAAAAACGTCCTTCCGAAGCTGGCAACGGGATTTCAATTCCGATGGCCGACAGCTTCTTACGGGCAAACCCCACACCAAAAATAGTGCCGACAGGTTGCTAACGAGATTTTGCACGGACTAAATGAAAGTATGGAGCTCATTAAGTTAAGTTTAATAAATTTATTTGGACTAAGTGAATCCAAAGAAAATATTGGTGCTGGAACGATGGAATTGTGAGATCCTTACCAGTGTCGCTCTAATCAACTATAACATCCCCCATAATTATTAAATAAACCAAAACCTTAGAAAACATTTGATCTGACATCAAGAGTGGACACACTATAAAACTTAAACATGTTACGATGAGGAGTTTGGAGCTATCATTGTGGGCAGCACGACCATCTTCAACAGCAAGAGGATGTACAACAACATGTCTCTCTTTAGAAATTAAGTAACAGGCCATAATATTTCCAGGTTGTCTGCCTAGTGTGACATAAATCATCAACTCATCTTTAGGCTTTTGTGTGTCTTTGCTATATAATATAAGCCCTAATTTGCATTAGGATTCCGACGCTGTCATTTTTCATGACCTAAATCCTCACATCTTCCAAGTTATTTGTGTGATCATTTCTCACAAATGTAAGCCCTAATTAATAATATTAGCATGATGAAACATTTAAATATTTCTCCTCTAAATTGAAACTAAACCATAGGATAGATTAGGAAGTCACTGAGGTTCTCCTTTGGATCCATGACATCCTCTAGTTATTCTTCCTTTGGATTCCAAAAAAATAAAATGTTCCAAATTTGAGTCATTCCCCTTTCACACCTCTTTCTCCAATTTCTTTGAAAAGTCCTATCCTTTGAAATTCTTGAAGACAATATCCCTTGAATTTTCTCGAGATTTTTCTTAGGTGACTTAAGTTATCTAAGATGTAATTAATTATAAGGGCTTTTCTTTATAGGAAACTTTCAAGAACCCATCTTAATATAAACCTTATTTAATTTTTTGTATTAAATAAGGGAACTTGTCGGTCAACACAAAATGGTTTCACAGACCAAACGGTTGTCATACATTTCTTAGCTTATTTGATTGAGCCTCACCGTCAAGTCGTTCATCTATCTTTCAAGATGGATACATAGCTTAAGGTGTGACACTCTTTCATTTAAACTATGAAAAATATGGGATCAAATTGATATCATATTTTTCTAAAATTAAATTTATATGTAAATTCAATGTCCCCAAAAGTAGGCGACGAGATTCCAATTCTGGCGACTGACTCCTTCCACAAAACCCCCCTAAAATTGTGCCGACACTTAGGTATGATTTTAGTTGACCTAGGTTAAGTTGGGTAGACTCGTGTTAGCTCAATTATGATTTGGAAATAAACCAAGTTAAACTGGGTTAGTCCAAGTGAAGTTGGGATGATTTCTTTTGATTTGGGTTAAGTTGGGTTGTCCCAAGTAAGCATAGGTATGATTTTGGTTTGACCCAGGTTAGCTTAAGTATATTTTGTATTTGACCCAGTTTAGACTGGGTAAACCTGGACTTGCATAGGTTGGCATGTGTTTAGGTATTATTAAGGCCAAACCTGAATTAATTTAAATTTAGGTATGTTTTGGGCTAGACCTAGGTTATCCTGGGATTTAGGTCATGTCTGATTTAGGTTAGGATTGGTTTAAGTTTATGTTAAGGTTTGTATTAAACCTGAGTTGGGTTAGGTCTAGTATTTGGTTTTAAGATAGACCTTTGTTGGGTTAGTTCTGGTGTTTGGGTTTGAGCTAGACCTGAGTTGGGTTAGTTATGGTGTTTGGTTGAGATTATCTAGTGAGTTTGGGCTAGACCTAGGCTGGGCCAGGTCTGGGGTTTAAGTTTGCTTTAGATTAGATGTTGGGTTAGACCGAAGTTGGGTCAGATCTAAGATTTATGTTAGATTTTTTGTTATAATTTGGGCTAGACTTGGATTTGGTTAAGTCTAGGGTTTATGTTTGGTTAGATTTTGAGCTATACCTGTGGGTGAGGAATAGGGTTTAGGTTAGGTTTAAGTTAAGGTTTGTGCTAAAGTTGACTTAGGCTAGGTATAGTATTTAGGTTAGGTTTTAGTTAGGGTTTGGGCTAGACCTGAGCTCAGTTTGTTCTAATGTTTAGATTAGGTTTTTGGTTAGGGGTTAAGTTAGGGTTTGGGATAGACCTTGGTTGCATCAAGTTTAAGCTTTAGGTTAGGATTAATTTAGGGATTGACTAAGTGAGCTATGGTTAGGTTGGGTTTGAGTCAACCTTAGTTGTATCCAACTTAAGACTAATCCAAGGCTATTGGGTTGATTAAACTAGACTAAGAAAACATGGAATTGAAATAAATGCTTTATTAAAATAAACTAAGCAGGGGACTTATTGGAGAAGGAGGCTGAACCGAAGGAGGGAGAGGCTTGCCGGAGAGCTGCTTCTCTTCTTTTTCTTCCTATGCTTGAAATAAATGCCATAGTGTTTGAGTATTCCAGAAACTGTTCCCCCTTCAAAAAACTGCCTATTTATAGGCTTCATAGGGTGTGGCTTCAAACTCCAGAGCCATCCAATTGGGTGGCAGGTTGATGCAGAAATTCATTGGCCGAATTTTGAGTGATGGATCATTACCGGCAAAACGAAGCAAAACTTCATGGCCTAATTAATGAACGAATGTCACAAATCACTAACATGTGAAGTAGATTTGCCTGGGCATGGTCATGCCAGAGCTTGGTCATGCATAGGCCTGTCGTGACCACGCCGAGGAAATTCTGGGCATTGTCACACCTAAGCCAAACATGACCACTCTGAGGTACTTTGGGTTGTGGCCACGACATGCCAAAAAAATTGTGAAGCTTCTTTTTGGACCAATTTTGCTATGTCATCCCATGGTGTGATATCCGTACATGTCCAATGAGAGAAAAAATGAGGTCAATAACTCAGCGGATTATTGTTTTCATAGCAATTGACTAGGACCCTTGAAGTTTGCTACCATTGAGAACTATATTCATTAAGGCCAGATTACAATAACTATTTTATATCTTTAATGATCAACTTTGTAGCTCTCTCTTCCCTAATTATGAAGAAGAGTGTACCCATGCACTAAAAATTACAATTTGAATTATTTCAATAGAGCAAGGCCTCTTGAGGTTCTCCCCTTTGAAGAGTATTCCACATAAAAAAGTGAGGTATCTCGTCATGCTCACTTCTCTTTTATTACCTATGTATGTGCTTAGTTTTTGTGCAACATTAAGCAATAATTTATTACTCTTCTGTCGTAAACCTTCTGCATGCATCAAGTGATATGTATGTAAATCTTTCTAATCTTATTTCTGTAATTTTTTTAATTAATTTGACTCAAAATGAGCAGAAAAGAATCAAATAAAAGTTTGTCTGTGTTTGATTTATTTACAAATTGAGCTCAAAGAAGTAGTTTGTGTTTGGCTCACATGCTCAACAAACAAATTAAACATTTTCTACACAACGAACCAAACAATAGCTATTCACCATCTATGATAATTTAAACTTCCCTACTTAGGGAATACATTTGTGTTTGGACAAATTAATCTCATTAACATCCCTTGCATCTTAGTTTGAATTTCTTCTAATGGATAAAAAAAAACTACATATTGGCATCAAAATGCTTGACATGTTATTGTTAACTTTAGTAACTATTTTAGAAAATTTATAATCCTCACACACTATTAATAATGTAAGAAATAGTCGGTCAATGTATCAAAGAAAAACAAAAAAAAAACATTTATAATCTTATCACAATTCTTTTTTATTAAAATGATGATAATAATACGAATAATGTGCTAGCTTCAACACCATATTTTTTAAGAAAATTGAAAAGTAAACTTTCTTTTAGTTATAATTTTCAAGTAAAACTTCATTTATTTTTACCGTATTGTCGTTTATTAGTTCTAAATTTTAAGATGAAAAGTTGTAAAATAAAAAAATTTTAGAACTTATCATCATAAAATTAGATGGGGGAACCTAAAAGACAAATAAAATTATTTTTATGAGTAAAATTCCAGATTTCATAATTTTGGATATTCATGAAGAAGCAAATGTTATATGGGATGAAGTAACAAACACTATTAAACAAGTAGCAAAAGATGTGCTTGGGGAATCAAAAGAAAAGTTCTTATAAATAAAAATAGTTGTGGTGGAATAATAATGTGCAAGAAAAGATAAAATATAAGAATTTATATTATAAAAATTGCTTTAAAAGTAAAAGCTTAAAGAGCTAGGAAAAATATCAAACGGTCCGCAGGGAGTCTAAAAGAACAATCTATGACGCTAAAAATTTTGCTTTTATAGATCTTTATAATAGATTAAATACTAAGGAGGGTGAAAAATATAAATTTTACTCAAGTAAAGTGTATTAAAGATGAAAATCAAAAAGTACTTTTCCTAGAAAATTATTCAACATTGGTGGGTGAGTTATTTTGATAAACTTTTTAATGAAGTTTCTGGAAATACGATCTACCTTAGTGATCTTAGTATTATGAATAATAATAAAAGGTTTCTTTTCTACCAATACATTAGTTGAGGAGGAGGCTTTAAAGAAAACCAAAGGTGGAAAGTCTGTAGGACCTGATGATATCCCAATTGATGTGGAGGCTTTAAAGAAAACTAAGGGTGGAAAGTCTGTAGGACCTGATGATATCCCAATTGAAGTTTGAAAATATTTAGGAGATTTGGGAGTTCCTTGGCTTACTAAACTCTGTAATATTATTTTAAAAACAAAAAAAAATGATTGAGGAGTGGACGAAGAGTATTTTGGTCCCCATTTTTAAGAATAAAGAGGATGCACAAGAGCGTGCAAATTATAGAGGAATTAAGTAGATGTGTCATACTTTAAAGTTAGGGGAGAGGGTAACTGAATATAGGTTAAGACGCATTACAAAGATATCTCATAATTAATTTTGATTTATGTCGGACAGGTCTACTATGGAAGCTATACATTTATTGAGAGGTTTGTGGAGAAGTTTAGAGATAATAAGGAGAATCTACATTTGAGTTATTTTGATTTAGGAAAAACTTACGATAAGGTTCCAAGAGATATCATTGGAGAGTTCTTTTTTATTGTTTTATTAATTTAGAAAAAGCTTACGATAAGGTTCCAAGAGATATCCTTTGGAGAGTTCTCGAAAATGTGTTGATATGACTTATATTCAAGTCATTAAAGATATGTATACTAGAGTTGTTACTTGTTTCAAATTGAAGGAGGATTGACCAAATATTTTCCTATTTCTATGGGATTACTTCAAGGATCGACTTTATGCCCATATTTTTTTGCTTTAGTTATGGATGTTCTTAATGGACAACTACAGGAGGATGTACCTTGGTGTATGCTTTTGCTAAAGACATCCTTTTCATGGATAAAACAAGAGAAAAAGCCTAGAAAAAACTTGAAATATGGAGGTCTACATTGGAGTCTTAAGGCCTTCATTTGAGTCGAACTAAAATTAAATACATGGAATGTAATTTTAGTAATAGTAGCTCTAGTGACAAAAGTGTGACTTTGGGTGATCAAATTATTAAGAGGAGTGAACGATTTAGATATCTTGGGTCTATTGTTCAAAGAGATGGTTTATATAGATAAGGATGTTAATAAAGAATTCAAGTTGGTTGGTTGAAGTGGAGGAATGCTTTGGGCCTTTTGTGTGATAGAAAAGTATAGCTTAGACTGAAAGGAAAATTTTATAACTTTGGTGAGACCTGCAATGCGCTATGGCGTTGAATGTTGGCCTTTAAAAGAGAAGCATAATAATAAGTTAAGTGTTACCGAGATGAGAAGGATTAGGTGGATGAGTGGCTTTACACTTAGAGGCAAAAAGAAAATGAATATATTCGTGATAGGGTTGGTCCTGTGACGGACAAAATTAGAGAAAGTCTTCTTAGATGGTTTGGTCACATTAATGAATATATTCGTGATAGGGTTGGTGTAGCTCCTGTGACAGACAAAATTAGAGAAAGTCGTGAATATATTCGTGATAGGGTTGGTGTAGCTCCTGTGACGGACAAAATTAGAGAAAGTCGTCTCAGAAAGTGTTGCCGAGATGAGAATGATTAGGTGGATGAGTGGCTTTACACATAGAGACAGAATGCGAAATGAATATATTTGTGATAGGGTTGGTGTAGCTCCTGTGACGGACAAAATTAGAGAAAGTCGTCTTAGATGGTTTAGTCTAGGGTTGGTGTAGCTCCTGTGACAGACAAAATTAGAGAAAGTCGTCTTAGATGGTTTGGTCTTAGGGTTGTGTAGCTCCTGTGATGGACAAAATTAGAGAAAGTCGTCTTAGATGGTTTGGTCACATTAAACATCAACCATCTGATGATCTCCAGAATACACTCGACATTATTAATATTTTCAAGCATCATGGTGTTACAAATGATCCGATCAAAGAGGAAGTCGTCTTAGATGGTTTGGTCATATTAAACGTCGACCATTAGATGATCCGATTAGGGGAGTAGATGTTTTAGATTTGACTTGTGTTAAGAAAGGCAGAGGTAGACCTAGGAAGACTTGGATTTATTGAATGAAAAAATGATCTTAATTTAATAGAACTAAATAAAAATATGACACTAAATAAGATGCAATGGAGAAAAAGGATTCATGTAGCAGTTAGTGGGATTAAAGCTTTGTTGTTGTTGTTGCTGTACAAATTTTCAAGTAACGTAAAACAATGTACTTATCATTTTTCATAGTGATATAATAAATTTAAGCAACAAATTTCTATTTAAACCTTAACTCATAGTATTGGTAATGGTTATTTTTTATCATTAGACAGATTAATCATATAGGCTGTAGCCTGGTATACTAACTCCATCAATTTATATTAACTCGATCAATATTAATCTTATCTCAATCTTAAAAGAAAGTTTAAATTTGATCAATCCTTCCTTATTTGTTTTCGGTATGGTACATTTATGATTATAATCGGTGTGTCAAAAATAAATTTTGTTATTTGACATGAAGATCAAGATAATTAACATGAATCTTAGAGTTTTTTTAGCATAAAGTACTCAAACACAAAGAAAAATCATGCAAAGCTCCCATTTCAGTAAACTTGTAGTCAAATTGACCGGCTCGACGATAACACAATGACACCAAATTTGGTCTAATTCGAGTCAAATTAATTATGGATCAAGCAATTGAACAACTTTTGTAAGCTTTGGGTGGCTAATTGGAAGGTCAAACATATTTATAATCTGACAATCTTATAGTCAAATCGAGAGTCTCTTTATGACACATCCAACACACAATATCACTCAATTCCAACATTAGTAAGATAATAAAATGTTCATAATATGGTGTTTAATCCTAAGATTCACTATGGGCCATCTAATTTAGTGATCTGCATTCTTTCCTTATTTACAAGGGAGGACAATCCTATACTCCATAAATAGAGTGTTACTCCTTTCATAAATTGGGGAGACTTGGAGCAAGGGCTGGACTAGAATATGTAATAAACATTCTCTACTCCCGTATCTACTGACCATCATTGACCATTGCACCCTGACCACCGTAAACCAATGTTGGTCGTTACCTGTTTACTGATGTCAATGAATCTTACTTTATAACAACACACCCTAAAGATGATGTAATAACACCCCCTAAAGACGGTACAACAATACACCCCTAAGACGGTGTAACGAAGCATCCCAAATGTGGTGTAACAATGCACCCTGAAGACGATGTAATGACACACTCTAAAGATGGTGTAATGATGAACCCTAAAAATGGTGCAATGATGTACCCTAAATACGGTGTAACGTCCTACCGAAACAAGTAGTAATGACGCTCCCTTATGATAGTGTACAAAATCACTCTAAATATGGTGTAACTCTTCACAATAACTACATAAAATTAATGTACTCAGAATACACTGAGCTTCTTCAAATTTCTAAAGGTCTTTCCTCTCAGCTCAATATTATGACTTATGACTTATGTGATGCACTGTAACTGCAACCCCTTACTACGGTCTTGGAGGTCAAATTATGCTATTGCAACTCCCCATGAAAACACATGTAACCAACTATGACTTATGTGGCTCATAGTTCATGTAACTCCCAACTCTGAATTCCATGGCCTACAGTGTTTTTGAAGCCCATCACTACACCTAAAATGACCAACTATGGCCTACGTGACTCACAACTCATGTCTCTCACTATGGGTGTAAACATGTCAAACACGAGAGTGCTTGGGCTCAAATATCACTGTTCTTATTTGACTTATTTATATTTTGGACAAAAATAATGTGTTTTCGTTCGACTCATTTGTTTAACGAGCCAAAAGCAAGCTCTTCATGAACAAAAAGTCATTTTGACAATCCGAGTCACACAATCGTAGGCTGTCAAGGGTTTTGGTGAGATTGAAATCTTATGATTAATATTAAAACATAATTATAATATAAGTAATTTTTTATTTTACTTTCTAATTAATTACTTTAATTGATTTTAAATTTTTGTAGGGTTGTAGTCAATTAAATTNTATATATATATATATATACCCCTCCCCGCACACACACACGTATATAACTTAATTTTTTGAGCCAAATGAGTTGAACACAAATGAACAAATCCTTCTTCGTGTCTAGCTCATTTATATATTGAGCACCAAAAAAAATTCTTCATGCTTAGCAAAGGATTCGAACACGAGCTTCTTAACAAGCAGAACCTGACTCGTTCACGAGCAACGTGTCATTTTGATTTCCCTACTTCTCACAACTTCAACCATTGTGGTTTACATATGTTGTTGCAATTCACCACTGTAGTATATATGACAAACTATGACCTATATGGCTCACAGCTCATGCAACTTCCAACTCCAGCCATTGTGACCCGCGAACATTATTGTAGCTCAACACTATTGGCTATATGACCAACTGCGGCCTTAATGACTCACAACACATGCATCTCCAACTCAAGCCCCTTTGGTTTACATATTTCATTGTAGCTCATTATTGTTGCCTACATGATCAGTAATGTCTTATGCGACTCACAGTTCATACAACTCCCAACTTCATCCTCTGCGGCCTACGAACATTGCTATAGCTCACCACAATGGCTTACGTGGCTCCCAGCTCATGCAGCTCCCAAGTCTAACCTCTATAGCCTACAAATTTTATTGCTTCCCACTATTATATCCTCTGCAAGAAACTACAGCCTACATATCTCACAACTCATGCAGACCTCAGCTCCAGTCTTTGCGACCTATGGACGCTTTCACAGCTCACTAATACGACACATATGGCCAATTATGGTTTACGTGGTACAAATGTCATGCAACACTTAACTCTAACCACTATTGCCTACCAAAGTTATTACAACATCCAACTACGACATATGTGGCCAATTGCGGGTTATGTGTCTTACAACTCATGGAACTTCCAACTCTAGCATTTGCGGCCTACATACTTTTTCACAACTAACCACTACAATCTATATGACCAACTACGACTTACATTGTACATAACTCATGTAACTTCAAACTCCAATTTCTATGGCCTATGGATATTATTACAACTTTCTGCTAGAACCTATGTGGCCAACTATGAGGTATATGGCTCGCAACTCATGCAACTCCCATGCACTATGGCATCTGCGGCTAAGTAATGCTACCGCAACTCTCTTCTATGGCTGCTGTGACCAACCGACGGTCATGAAGCTACCACCAGCGACCTATATAACGAACTACGACTATGGTTTTTAACTACAACCACTGCAAAAAGCAAATGCTATAGCCACCGTCTATAACATTCATGGCGGACTACTACCTCCATTTCACCACAGCTTTTATTACGCATTTTGGTTATCTTTGCTAATATTTTATTGTGCATTGTAATTCCATCTCTTCTAATTCATGAGGAGAGTGGACTTGTACTTAAAATAACATGGTGGGATTTTCAATTTGGCCATACCTCATGGTATTTTCCCTTTCTAGGCTTTTCAAAATAAAAACTTGAGATTTCTCCTCCAACTTCTCTTTTATTTGTTTGTGTGCTAGATCCTCATCCAATGCTAAGATGATAAATTATTACTCTACCATATTTATTAATTAGCACACATTGATAAATAATTCATTTTTATTTTATACTTATAATTAAAATGTACATAAAATACAAATAAAAAATATGAATATTCTCACTTATTTCTTTTTCTGCGTTTCAATCTTAATCATATTAGCCTAAATAATCATACTGATAATCACATTATTATAATTACTCTGCACTTCCTTAATGTAAATTTCCAAGCTGCATTTAACGGTATCTTGACCATTAGATCCAAGAATACGTCCGCTGTAAAAGTATAGGACTAGAACAATTTCGAGGAGAATGTCGTGATTCATCAAGTTGGCCATAACAGTTTCTTTGGATTAAATATGCTTCTTTTTCTTTTTGTTTTTTCATTTTTACTTATCTTTAACATGGACATCACTTTATTCTTGCTCGTTATCTTCTTCTTTATTCCTTGCAGCGGAATTCGGAGAGCCTTTTTCCCTTGGAGTTTTTGGCCAGCATTCGTTTTGCTTCTATCACTTTATATCGTGTAATTATCTTCATCGCACAATGATCTTGAAGCTTAGCGCATCAATGTTCTTGAGCTTAGATGTTTATCAACAAGTACAGTAAAATAAGAAGGCCATCTACACGATGTTAACATGAGAATATTCATTTGCCTTTTTTAAATGCATTTCGTTAGGTCTTGAGTTCGATGCCAACTTGGTCATTAGTAGGCTTTCGTGTGGCAAATAGATAATAATTTTAGGCAAACATTGCATGATATGTTGCCCTTGTTACAAATTTTCTATATGTGAATAGATAGATAATAATCTTCTAAATCATTGAATATTAACATAATTTTTTTGGTTGAATTAATCCAAAACATAATATAAAATAATAGGAGTGAAAAGCAAGTTTTTAGTGCCCAAATCCGATCAATTAATATTCTAAAGGAAATCAAATTATAAAATATACAATACAAAAAGATTTTTCACAAAGAGAGATAAAAAAAACATAAATTGGAAAAGGAAAAATATTGCATGTAAACTTTCTAAGAAAAATAATTTTAAGGGCATCCTTCAGATGAATAAATCATACACCTTTAATTTTCATTTTAATGCAACAGTATTAATATCCCTCATCTAATAAGTTTTAAAGTACTAATTCACACTCTAAATTTATTCACTAAGATTTAATGAAATTATCCATCTATAAATACAAAGGTTTATTTTATGGATAACTCAACACTCATTTGCAATTTTTAATTTATAATTTTACCTCACCAAAAAAACTTCATCATTCATGTTTACAGGCTTATTCAGGTTGACAAATTGCTCAAACTAGACAGATTTAGCGAAAATTACAAGTAGCACTGTCTCTAAATCTTATGTTTCTCATTGTTTTATTTTTAATAAAAAGAGGAAAGATGCTAATATGATGCACTTTTATATCATAATAATCACCACTATAATTACTATTCAGAGTAAAAAAAATTAATTCTCATTAGAAGAATTATATAATAAGCTACATCTTATTGATTTTTTATGTAATAAAGGACCATTTTTAGCACCTTAAAATAATTCATATTTGGCCCTAACATATCACTTACCATCTCTTACAAGTAGGAACATGATCATGTTTTGTGAAAAAATTTGAGTTGAAAGAAGCAAGTGATTGCTCAAAAGTAGGAATAGAGAAATACAAATTGAAGATGAAAATTACTTAGTTAAAAACTTCAAAATCTATTTGAAGGTAGATTAATTAGTGATGAGTGTTATGAAATTCTTGCACTAATACTATTTAAAAACTAGTATGTAGAAATAACAAAATATATTTCTTAGATAAACTAGTGATAAAAGTTATAAATTTTAGAGGGTAGATTAATTAGTGATAAGTATAATGAAAAGACATTATTCTCTTGTGAGATATCAAAATGATTGATTGAAAATATTCACATTGGCACATGCTCCTAAGGTTAATTATGTTTCATTTATTATAGAGAACTTTTTAGTAAGAATAGACTTGTAAATTTAATTATTGTAGTAGCTCATTTAGAGAATAAGAATAAAATTTACTTGAGTCTAAGAGCATTGGTTGGGAATTTCTTACTCACTCAATTGATATACCATAAATTCACCATTTTGAAAAATTACAAATCTTAACTCTATAACTTGTGGAGATCATCAACATATCTATACGTCAAAATACTTTTTGACATCCATGATTTAATTCATCAAAGTGATATTATAAACTTACAGTAAAATATGCTCATTGGTTAGCAAATTTTGGATCAATCCAAACTAACAAAGAGCTTTATGCTTTATTAGATGTATTAACAAAAATTATGAGCAACAATGCTTGTCAAGAAAAAAACATATAAATCTTAGTTATAACTACAAAATAATATTGTTATCATAATCTATCTATCCACTCAATAAAAGGGCACATTCACATTCTAAATAATATTGGATTCTATGTTAAACTTGTTGGCAAATATTGATACAACACTAGCTTCTTAGTGAGCATGGAATAAGGTTAAATTTAGATTTCTTAATCAGCTTAATATAGAGAGTACAACTTTCTCTAACAAGAAAATAATTAGCTTTTCTTTAATTTAAGGTTTTATAGATTTAGAAGTTTAATATCTTAATGTATTTTTATATAATTTTGGGAATTCTACTCCTTTTATATTAGAAAGGGGTATTTATTGAGTCATTTTTATAAATGACATTTGATGAATTAGAATTTTTGATGTTCCTATGTTTGAGGGTTGTCTGGAAGTTGTTCAAAAGAGATAAGAAGGGTATAAATGCTCTAATGACTTGGTAACTTATTGTTCACATGTACCTAAAAAACAAAAACTGAGGGATGATTAAACTAGAGAATTGGAGTTCACTCCTACTAAGATTCACTATCAACGTGGCTATCTTGTGGGATGACTAAAAGATATGTTTAGNCGCACACATACATGTATATAACTTAATTTTTTTGAGCCAAAATGAGTTGAACACGAATAAACAAATCCTTCTTTGTGTCTAGCTAATTTATATATTGAGCACCAAAAAAATCCTTCAAGCTTGGCTTGTTAATTTAGCAAAGGATTCGAACACGAGCTTCTTAACGAGCAGAACCCGACTCGTTCGCGAGCAACGTGTCATTTTGATATCCCTACATCTCACAACTTCAACCATTGTGGTTTACATATGTTGTTGCAATTCACCACTACAGTATATATGACAAACTATGACCTATATGGCTCACAGCTCAAGCAACTTCTGACTCCAGCCATTGTGACCCGCGAACATTATTGCAGCTCAACACTTTTGGCTATATGACCAACTACGGCCTTAATGACTCACAACACATGCATCTCCAACTCTAGCCCCTTTGGTTTACGTATGTCATTGTAGCCCATTACTGTTGCCTACATGATCAGCAATGTCTTATTTGACTCACAGTTCATACAACTCCTAACTTCATCCTTTGCGACCTCCAACTACAGTTCATACAACTCCTAACTTCATCCTTTGCATCTCCAACTACTATATCCTCTGTAAGAAACTACAGCCTACATATCTCACAACTCATGCAGATCTCAACTCCAGTCTTTGCGACCTATGGACGCTATCACAGCTCACTAATACGACACATATGGCCAATTATGGTTTACGTGGTACAAATGTCATGCAGCACTTAACTCTAACCACTATTGCCTACAAAAGTTATTACAACACCCAACTATGACATATGTGGCCAATTGCGGGTTATGTGTCTTACAACTCATAAAACTTCCAACTCTAGCAATTGCGGCTTACATACTTTTTCACAACTAACCACTACAATCTATATGACCAACTACGACTTACATTGCTCATAACTCATTCAGCTTCAAACTCCAATTACTATGGCCTATGGATATTATACAACTTTCTGCTACAACCTATGTGGCCAACTATGAGGTATATGGCTCGCAATTCATGCAACTCCCATGCACTCCGGCTTCTGCGGCTAAGTAATGCTACCATAACTCCCTTCTACGGCCTCTGTGACCAACCGACGATCATGAAGCTACCACCAGCGACCTATATAACAAACAACGACTATGGTTTTTAACTACAACCACTACAAAAAGCAAATGCTATAACCACCATCTATAACATTCATGGCGGACTACCACCTCCATTTCACCACTGCTTTTGTTACGCATTTGGGTTATCTTTACTAAACTTTTATCGTGCATTGTAATTCCATCTCTTCTAATTCATGAGAAGAGTGGACTTGTACTTAAAATTACATAGTGGGATTTTCAATTTGGCCATACCTCATGGTATTTTCCCTTTCTAGGCTTTTCAAAATAAGAACTTGAGATTTCTCCTCCAACTTCTCTTTTATCTGTTTGTGTGCTAGATCCTCATCCAATGCTAAGATGATAAATTATTACTCTACCATATTTGATAATTAGCACACATTGATAAATAATTCATTTTTATTTTATACTTATAATTAAAATGTACATAAAATACAAATAAAAAATATGAATATTCTCACTTATTTCTTTTTCTGCGTTTCAATCTTAATCATATTAGCCTAAATAATCATACTGATAATCACATTATTATAATTACTCCGCACTTCCTTAATGTGAATTTCCAAGCTGCCTTTAACGGTATCTTGACCATTAGATCCAAGAATACGTCCGCAGTAAAAGAATAGGAGTAGAACAATTTCGAGGAGAATGTTGTGATTCATCAAGTTGGCCATAACAGTTTCTTTTGATTAAATATGCTTCTTTTTCTTTTTGTTTTTGCATTTTTACTTATCTTTAACATAGACATCACTTTATTCTTGCTCGTTATCTTCTTCTTTATTCCTTGCAGCGGAATTCGGAGAGCCTTTTTCCCTTGGAGTTTTTGGCCAGCATTCGTTTTGCTTCTATCACTTTATATCGTGTAATTATCTTCATCGCACAATGATCTTGAAGCTTAGCGCATCAATGTTCTTGAGCTTAGATGTTTATCAACAAGTACAGTAATATAAGAATATTCATTTGCCTTTTTTAAATGCATGTCGTTAGGTCTTGAGTTCGATGCCAACTTGGTCACTAGTAGGCTTTCGTGTGGCAAATAGATAATAATTTTAGGCAAAGATTGCATGATATGTTGCCCTTCTTACAAATTTTCTATATGCAAATAGATAATAATCTTCTAAATCGTTGAATATTAACATACTTTTTGAGGTTGAATTAAACAAAAACATAATATAAAATAATAGAAGTGAAAAGCAATTTTTTAGTGCCCAAATCCGATCAATTAATATTCTAAAGGAAATCAAATTATAAAACATACAATATAAAAAGATTTTTCACAAAGAGAGTTAAAAAAACATAAATTGAAACAGGAACAATATTGCATATAAACTTTCTAAGAAAAATAATTTTAGGGGCGTCCTTCAGATGAATAAATCATACACCTTTTATTTTCATTTTGATGCAACAGTATTAATATCCCTCATCTACTAAGTTTGAAAGTACTAACTCACACTCTAAATTTATTCACTAAGATTTAATGGAATCATCCATCTATAAATGCAAAGGTTTATTTTATGGATAACCTAACACTCATTTGCAATTTTTAATTTTTAATTTTAAACTGCCTCACCTAAAAAATCTTCATCATTCATGTTTAGAGGCTTATTCAAACTGACAAATTGCTCAAACTAGATAGATTTAGTGAAAATTACAAGTAGCCCCGCATCTAAATCTTATGTTTCTCATTGTTTTATTTTTAATAAAAAGAGGAAAGATGCTAATATGATGCACTTTTATATCATAATAATCACCACTATAATTACTATTCAGAGTAATAAAAATTAATTCTCATTAGAAGAATTATATAATAAGCTACGTCTTATTGATTTTTTATGTAATAAAGGACCATATTTAGCATTTTAAAATAATTCATATTTGGCCCTAACATATCACTCACCATCTCTTACAAGTATGAACATGATAATGTTTTGTAAATAAATTTGAGTTGTAAGAAAGAAGTGTGTGCTCAAAAGTAGGAATAGAGAAATACAAATTGAAAGATCAAAATTACTTTGTTAAACACTTCTAAATCTATTTGAAGGTAGATTAATTAGTGATGAGTATTATGAAATTCATGCACTAGTACTCTTTAAAAACTAGTATGTAGAAATAACAAAATATATTTCTTAGATAAACTAGTGATAAAAGTTATAAATTTTAGAGGGCAGATTAATTAGTGATAAGTATTATGAAAAGACATTATTCTCTTGTGAGGTATCAAAATGATTGATTGAAAATATTCACATTGGCACATGCTCCTAAGGTTAATTATGTTTCATTTATTATAGAGAACTTTTTAGTAAGAATAGACTTGTAAATTTAATTATTGTAGTAGCTCATTTAGAGAATAAGAATAAAATTTACTTGAGTCTAAGAGCATTGGTTGGGAATTTCTTACTCACTCAATTGATATTCGATAAATTTACCATTTTGAAAAATTATAAATCTTAACTCTATAACTTGTGGAGATCATCAACATGACTATCCGTGAAAATACTTTTTGACATCCATGATTTAATTCATCAAAGTGATATTATAAACTTACAGTAAAATGTGCTCATTGGTTAGCAAATTTTGGATCAATCCAAACTAACAAAGAGCTTTATGCTATAGTAGATGTATTAAACAAAATTATGAGCAACAATGCTTGTCAAGAAAAAAACATATAAATCTTAGTTATAACTACAAAATAATACTGTTATCATAATCTATCTATCCACTCAATAAAAGGGCACTTTCACATTCTAAATAATATTGGATTCTATGTTAAACTTGTTGGCAAATATTGATACAACACTAGCTTCTTAGTGAGCATGGAATAAGGTGAATTTAGATTTCTTAATCAGCTTAATATAGAAAGTAGAACTTTCTCTAACAATAAAATAATTAGCTTTTCTTTAATTTAAGGTTTTATAGATTTAGAAGTTTAATATATTAATTTATTTATATATAATTTTGGGAATTCTGCTCCTTTTATATTAGAAAGGGGCATTTATTGAGTCATTTTTATAAATGACATTTGATGGTTTAGAATTTAGGATGTTCCTATGTTTGAGGGTTGTCTGGAAGTTGTTCAAAAGAGATAAGAAGGGTACAAATGCTCTAATGACTTGGTAACTTATTGTTCACATGTAACCTAAAAAACAAAAACTGAGGGATGATTGAACTAGAGAATTGGAGTTCTCTCCTACTAAGATTCACTGTCAACGTGGCTATCTTGCGGGATGACTAAAATATATGTTTAGGGGCTATTTTATTTATTGTAGGAGTAATATTGTTTATGGATAGTAGCTTATTTTAATGGATTAAAAATTTAAAGTGTGGGATTCATTTAATCATACACTTTATAATACATAGAGAAACATTTTTTTGTCGTGCTGCCCAAGCTTTCTTCTTGTAAAGAGGTAGTAGGGCTTTGAGTTGACACATCAATTTAGTAAATTTTTAAAACAAATGGGTTATTGACCAGTGAAAATTTTCAATAGGTATTATATTTTAATTTTATCTGTAATTTTAGTTCATCAATGCAAAAGATACAAGATTGTGTGGTTGATGGATCCCACAGCTAAAACTCCAAAAAGTACAATACTCACTAATAAGGGCTCCACCAACAGAAGTACAAGTATAAAAAAAAAAACTCCAAAATGTATACTCTAGTTCCTTTCTCCCTGTAGAAGATCTCCCAAAAAATGCTTGTGTACCTACTTCAATGGACAAAAGACAACCTACCAAACAAGATAGCAGCAGATGCAATGATATATCTATAGAGGTCAGGTTTTGATTGAGTGTGGTTTAGGTTTTCTCAAATAACAGGCAAATAAAAGAAGCATGTTTGTTTAGATAACATGCAGGCATTTTAATCCAACAAAATAGCCAGTCAAGTCCATCCCCATAGCCACTATAACTAAAAAAAGTATATGAAAAAATACCAACATTAAATCCAAGCATAGAAACATCATCTACACAATCATCTGAAGACCTAGTAAAGAACAGATAAGACAAGGGATGCAGCAATTAATAGTGTTTCCATGAGGCCAATTTCATTGATCCTTCTGATGCAACAACCAATAATTTGTAATGAAAGGTGGCAAAGCCCACCAGAATAATAACATCTGCAGAATTGTCCCATAAACTAATAAGAAATGGGACCATAGTCTAAAAAACAATGAAAGAATAAATCTTAGGATAATTACCAATAGTAGCAAAATAAAATTTACATTGTATGTTAATAGATTGTCATTATCTAATCAGGAAACGATTNAAAAGATATGTTTAGGGGCTATTTTATTTATTGTAGGAGTAATATTGTTTATGGATAGTAGCTTATTTTAATTGATTAAGCACTCAAAGTGTGGGATTCAATTAAACATATAATTTATAATACATAGAGAAACATTTTTTTGCCGTGCTGCCCAAGCTTTCTTCTTGTAAAGAGGTAGTAGGGCTTTGAATTGACACATCAATTTAGTAAACTTTTAAAACAAATGGGTTATTGACCAGCGAAAATTTTCAATAGGTATTATATTTTAATTTTATCTATAAAATGCAAAAGATCTGAGATTGTGTGGTTGATGGATCCAACAACTAAAACTCCAAAAAGTACAATACTCACTAATAAGGTCTCCACCAACCAAAGTACAAGTATACCAAAAAAAAACTCCAAAATGTATACGCTAGTTCATTTCTCTCTGTAGAAGATCTCCCAAAAAATGCTTGTCTACCTACTTCAATGGACAAAAGACAACCAAACAAACAAGATAGCAGCAGATGCAATGATACACCTATAGAGGTCAGGTTTTGATTGAGTGTGGTTTAGGTTATCTCAAATAACAGGCAAATAAAAGCAGAAGCATGTCTGTTTAGATAACATGCAGGCATTTTAATCCAACAAAATAGCCAATCAAGTCCATCCCTATAGCCACTATAACTAAAAAAAGTATATGAAAAAAATATCAACATTAAATCAAAGCATAGAAACATCATCTACACAATCATCTGAAGACCTAGTAACGAACTGATAAGACAATGGATTCAGTAATTAAAAGTGTTTCCATGAGGCCAATTTCGTTGATCCTTCTGATGCAACAACCAATCATTTGTAATGTAAGGTGGCAAAGACCACCAGAATAATAACATCTGCAGAATCGTCCCATAAACTAATAAGAAATGGGACCATAGTCTAAACAACAATGAAAGAATAAATCTTTGAATAATTATCAATAGTAGCAAAATAAAATTACAGTGTATGTTAATAGATTGTCATTATCTAATCAGGAAAAGATCGTTTGGGGTTTGAAGTAATTCAATAGCTCCTTTGGATCACATGGCTCAATATATAAATCTGAAATTTATTTCCAAATAATATACTTAAGATGACAACTAAGAATTAAAACACCTTCCCATGGTATAATAACCATCATGTGTACCCAAAGAGGACATTAAANAAGATCGTTTGGGGTTTGAAGTAATTCAATAGCTCCTTTGGATCACATGGCTCAATATATAAATCTGAAATTGATTTTCAAATAATGTACTTAAGATGACAACTAAGACTTAACACACCTTCCCATGGTATAATATTCAGCATGTGTACCCAAAGAGGACATTAAAATTTGTATTACAAGTAGCTCAAACCCAACACAAACCAAAAAAAAAAAAAACCAAAGCAATATTTTTGAATATTAGCATCTTAGATAGAGAACCACAAGTAGATCTTCAATAATATTTTTTTAAGTTGTCCATATAATCTACATTCCACAAATACTTCATCAGTTACATAACCTTATGGGTTAGACCATTACCCTCTCTATGATTGAATTTCCAAATTATATCATTATGTAATTTAATGCTATTATTTTTTNCCGAAGCAATATTTTTGAATATTAGCATCTTAGATAGAGAACCACAAGTAGATCTTCAATAATATTTTTTTACGCTGTCCATACAATCTACATTCCACAAATACTTCATCGGTTACATAACCACTCTCAGCCATCTAATGGGCTAGACCATTACCCTCTCTATGATTGAGTTTCCAAATTATATTATTATGTAATTTAATGCTATTATTTTTCTTAATTAATGCACAATATCCCAAGGTTCCTCTCTTATGAACTCAAAGATTTCCACCAAAACCATGTAATCAACCTCCGCTTGCAAAAATTGCAAATTAACAACACTAGCTATCTGAACAACTAAATAACCCATGTTTCACTTTCCAAGGAACTATCAGTGAAATAAGTAGAGCAAAAAAAAAATCCCCCTTATCATTCTTGAATAAGCCTCAAATAACAACACAATATTTACTCCAACTGACATCCGTGTTAGATTTAATCTAGCGGGAGGGGACAACCATCTCACCAACCTGTGTAGATGTTGTGCCCTCCTCCTAAATCCCAGAACCTCATGAATACTGCCTGAAAATGAGTTATTCCAAAGAAGAAAGAGGATTTGTGCTTCATCAAATCATCCAACCTATTAATATAAGCCCAAGCATTACCATGAGTCAGACACTTTTCAAACATTTCTTTAAATGTTTGTTATCATTTCAAGCCATCCAGATTAACCAGCATATAATGTAAGGATATACTTGTGGTTTTTTTTATAAAAGGATTCCAAAAGTTGCATATAGTAGAAATGTCCCCCTATTTTGAAGAGACATATATATTTAATAATTGTCCCCCTCCATCCACACTGTAAATGAGATAGGACAAGAGAAGAAAAGACGAGAGATGGACTCAGCTTACATTTTACATAAAGAACATTAAGAAACAAATCTCAATCCTTTCAATTTCATTATATCTTGACAAGGCACCACATAATGGTTTAACCTCCAAGAAAAAAAGGACATGAAGGTGGACAAAGCCCAAATCCTTATGTTACCACCCCAATCATTAGTTTGAAAATGATGTAACTTTGAATAAAGAGTTTTGGTTAAAGTTCCTTTCATAGGCATTTTAAGCATAGAGATATCATTTTTAGTGATATTAAAAGGGATGGTGAAGATGTAATGTTCATTTTAAACCCTAACCAACTCATTAAGAAAATTCAAAATATAATTCCCATTTGTAAACACCTCAACNTGTTACCACCCCAATCATTAGTTTGAAAATGATGTAACTTTGAATAAAGAGTTTTGGTTAAAGAGCCTTTCATAGGCATTTTAAGCATAAAGATATAATTTTTAGTGATATTAAAAGGGATAGTGAAGATGTAATGTTCATTTTCAACCCCAAGCAACTCTTTAAGAAAATTCAAAATCTAATATCCATTTGTAAACACCTTAAAGACCAAAATATTTTTAAAATCATCCATCTTCACAATAATCAACTCATCCCTATACCAGCAATCTTTCCAAAATGAAATCTTTCTTTCCCTTAGATCCTCAAAAATGTGATTTTGAGACCAATCTCTTACTTGAAGAAGCATTTTCAACATCTTAGAATCTCCATAATTCCAGTTAACTAGAAAAAGATTGAAATCATTAAAGTATTTTATTGTCATAAAAGAAACCCATAT
Organism: Phalaenopsis hybrid cultivar; assembly: GCA_002079205.1. Lineage (NCBI taxonomy): Eukaryota > Viridiplantae > Streptophyta > Magnoliopsida > Asparagales > Orchidaceae > Phalaenopsis > Phalaenopsis hybrid cultivar. Next base: position 80,641 of record JXCR01088045.1, on the reverse strand, counting down.
NGAAATCTTTCTTTCCCTTAGATCCTCAAAAATGTGATTTTGAGACCAATCTCTTACTTGAAGAAGCATTTTCGACATCTTAGAATCTCCATAACTCCAGTTAACTAGAAAAAGAATGAAATCATTACAGTATTTTCCTGTCATAAAAGAAACCCATATAGAATCACCTTTTCAAAAGTTCAATAAAAGTTAAAAGTAATTAATTTTAGCAATATGATGGAGCTATTTAAACCCAAAACCAAAGAAATTAGAGGTTTACAAGTATATCTCTAAGACACCCATTTTCTACTAGGAAATGCACCAGCGCAGAGGAATTTGTTAAATGTGGTTTCCAATATGTACTGAGTACATCTTTAAATTTTTAATGTCAACACAACATTTAGAAGAAGTTTATTTAAATTTCTTCTAAATAATATAATTTTCCCCAAATGACAAACATAAATTTTTTTAATCAAGGATCTTCTTTTAGATTTTCTCCTCAGCTTTATCAAGTTAGATTGCTTCCTCCTTCCTTCGAGGAGAATCACTCCCGAATATTTTATAAAGAGGTAAAAAATAGAGAAACTAGTATAGGATGTAGCCCAATATGCCCTCTCCTTATACCCCTTCATTCCCATGTAGATATTGCATTTAAGCATGCTAAACCAAAGTTTAGAGACATTTTGGAAGTGCTCTAGTGTTTGATAGTTTTTTCTTAAAGGAGTACTTCCATGCATTAGAGAAAAGAATGATGTTTTCCACATAAGAAAGAGGCTAACCATCAACTGTGATTTATGTGAATATTGTGCTTTGGGGATCCTCCAATGTAAATAATATAATTTTCTGGAAAGATAATCAAAAGCAATAATAAAATAGTTGAAGATAAAGGATCTCCTTATTTGATTCCCCAGCATGCATAGAAGAAACCCAATGAGCTCCCATTGAGTACGATACTATGTTTTTTTCATGTTAAACATCTCCTACTAAGAATATAAAAGTCATATTTAAAGTCCCTGGCTTTTGGAATGTTAATTATGAAATATCAGCTTATAGAATCATATGCTTTCTTTTTATCTAGTTTTATCAACATACTACCTCTCCTTCATTTTCTATCAACGTCATATAACATTTCTTGAGCAAGCATAATGTTATCAGCGATCCCTCTACCCTTAATAAATGATGATTGTTTTTTTGTAATTAATGAATAAATGTGTGGTTGTAACTTTTCACTTAGATTTTGGATATGATTTAGCTATTATTATAGGGAGGGAAATAGACCAAAAATGATCCCAAGACATTTACTCAACTTATTTAGTTAAAATAACTATAGTAGAAGAAGAGAACATGGAGCTAGGATCTTCCCCTATAAAAAGAAAGCTTTGGATATCCTTCACCACATCATTTTTCACAATAGGTGAACACTTAATGAAGAAATCTGAAGTGAATCCATCTAGACCAGAAATCTTATTTTAATTTATTTCAATATAATTAAAATTTTTCCTCATTTGTAGCAACATCAAAAAGCTCCAAACCATCCATATATGTCTTCTCCTCCACAAAAAGATCTTCAACAATGTTACTTGTTATAGCCCTAGCTACGTTTAGTGAAATATTGGACAACATTGTCACTTAATGCTTGATTTCCTGTGATTCAATCCCTATTTTCATTTTTAATTCTTAGAATGGTGTTGCTATTTCTCTTTTATTAAACACATGCATAAAAATATTTGGTATTTCCATCTCTTTCTCTAAAGTGTATTTCACCGGCCTTTTGTTGTAACAGTGCCTCTTCCCAAATAGAGGCTTCCAAGAGTTTTTTGTAAGCTTCATTCAGATTCAAAACAGTTTCTAGGCTAGCTGCATCAAGAGCCTGCAATGTTTTAACCTTCTCTTGTGCATTGATTAGTCTAGCATGCACACCACTAAAGTAACTCGAATTACATTTTTTCAAAGAAGAAGCCACCTTATTGTGCAATATTCATAAAATATATGAAGCATGCCAATATCCGTTCAATTTTAATTATCTTCCACTACATTGAAAAAGTTCTCATGTTTAGACCACACATTCAGATATTTGAAGTACTAATTGATAGTTTTTTGAAAAAAACAAAGGATAATAATAGTGGATTACAATTACTTCCAGAGCTACTTAAGTGTTGAATTTTGGGTATTACATACGCGGAGAGCCATTCATGAATTTCAAACACCTTTCAGGCCTTCCAAATATCTTCCCTCTCTTCCGTGTAAATCTAAAACCAACAAAGTATATATAAAAAATTACTTTATTAGCTACAGCTCCACATAGTTTATCCATCAAGTTTTTTTCAATTCTCTTACCTCCCAGTTTTTTTGAACAATGCACTTAGATTAAAGTCACCCAAACCTTCCACCTATCTTTGATTAATGAGCCCGTAATTTTGATTTTATCCCATAACTCAATGCGAGCATAATTAGTAGTATCAGCCTAGATAATGGTAGTCAACCCTGTAAAGTAATCCATCTCAAACTTTGCATGAACAAACTTATTATAATCAACAATGATATCATCTTTAATATGCTTCCTCCAAGACACCCAAATCTTTTTTGAGCAATTACCAATAATTTGAAAATTCTTAAAATTCATCATAACTTTCTCATTATGCGTAGAAACCAAAGGTTACAAAATAACAAATGATGCAAGTAGATTTAATGTCTAAATTTTGCTAATATTTTTCAATATTAAAAATTACACATGGAAGATATAACAATAAATATGCAATCAAATCCGAACAAAATACCTTTTATGAAAATATTTTATCTTTAAAACTCTTTTTAAAATGCCAATCCCCATTAAATTCAATGCAAGTATACATATTACTCAAGTAATAATGGGCTCTAATGGACTCCTCGACATCGATCCAATAGGGAAATTGGAAAAACCTATAAGTAAATTCTAAAAATTATTTTATAATTTAAAAATACAAAAATTAATGTAAAGTGTGAAGTTTGAATATTAAATACTAAAGGGATTGCTATATAAATGTAGTTGAAAGACAGAGTTAACTAACTAAGAACTAAACTTTCAAAAGTAAAATTACGAAAACTAAACAAAGTTTTTGTTGACGGAGGATTTAAACTTAAAAAAGCATCGTTCTCCTTTACAATGAGTATATGGATTGTGAAGAAATTAAAATCATTTTGAAAAAATATATAAAAATTTTTTTGTGTCAAATAGGAGCAATCTTATTCTTTACCCTCTTCTAAGTGCTATAAAGAACATTGACTAATCTAGAGTATGATCCCTAATTTTGTGGTTAGGCTGAGAGGATGCCGACTGCCACTCCGAAGCTCCCATTACTCACTCCCTTGAGGGCAAACAATCTCACATCAGTTTCCAATCAATTGGACCAAATTGAGGATTTTTATCTGTCACCTTAAAATCCTTAATTTTGCATCAAACAAAATGTATTTTTCTATATATTTACACTCAATTACATAGATGACATACTCTCCCATGAAATCAAATGTGATTCTTCCCCTATTGTAGAAATCATAGCCCAACTCAGAACATATGTTTCTCAACATATTTTAACATTTCAATTGGTCAGATCGAAAAGTAAATGAAGATCAAAGTTCAAATCTTTACAAATTATTAACATTTAAAACAATAGAAAATAAAATCAATTCTTCACAAAACTATATCTCAAGGTAGGGAGAAGGATAAAGAAGACTACTCAAAATTCATGAGAAGGATATGACAAAATATGGATTTCATATATAAAAATAAGTTTACAAAAGAAAAGACATAAAAGACACAACTTATCTCATAATCCTTCCCAAGCAAATCCCTAGAAGTTCTTTTCAAGCCTTTATCCCATTACAAGCACACTCAATTGTCTCTTAGAAGTGTAATAAAGAAAAAATCTCTCACCTTCCCTCTCCTTTTACAACCCTAGAAGAAAATCTCCTCTTCTTCTTTCCTTACCTTTCACCATACCCCCTACTTTCTTATCCTTTTTGTCCCACCTTCAACTCCTTGAAATATTTCTCATTTATTTTGGGTTGCCACCTTTAAAAAAGAATTCAAATTTCCCTCTAAAATTCCCTCCAAAAGTCAACTCTTTTGAATTCAAAAGATGTGTCATTTGATCCAAGACACATATCCCTTCATAAAAGAACCTTCCAAAGTGTCTAGATGCACTGATTTACTCCAATAGGTGTGTAGAACAAGTGTCCCTTGGAAAATTAGCATTAAATTCATCTCGAATCGCCTTAATCTGTAAAAAAGTTATCTCTAGTGCATCATGCACCAAGCCTCTATCAAACAACACATCATGCGCCAATCTGGCGCAACATGAGCCAAAATTCCAAAATTCACTGTTTTGGCTTCAAATTTTGTCTCTTTTGACATTTTTGCTCCAAATACCTAAAAATTATATACGTGCAACAAAAACATGAAAATATAATTTTTAAAAGTGTAATATCACCAAAAATAAACCTAAAAATATCCTTAAAACAGTATATTATTTTGGTGTATAAGCAAACATGCCATCTTTGTGGATCCAAAAGAAAATTTTTAGTCTACCAAGGCAGTGAGGATTTACAGCTCCCTTGATATTCCATATCATAAGGTTATGCATGATGGAACAACCTACCTCTTCTAGAAGATCTAGGAGGAGTATGTCTAGGATCACTCAGGGAAAGACCGTTCTACCTTTTCAAAAATATTGCCCTTTTTAAAATTAAGAAGTTCATAATAACCTTTTTGCGTCTTACTTCAATATTTTTGTACTTTCCATTTTTCCAAGAGGACTTCCTAGCTTCCCCCAACCAAATCATCACCCTTCACCCCATGAGAAGTTCTAAGCTCCAAATTGTTCATACAAGATTCCAAAATTCTACCACTCGCCACCTTAGTCACCTTCACTAGGTCATCTCCAGAGTGTCTAGGAGTTCCAACTTTCACCACCACTTCAGCATTAGTGGGTTCCACAACAAGATCCTTCTCCCCACCCAATTCAACATCATTATCATTAATCTTACCAACCTCCACATTGTTGGTCATTATACAGACCGCCCTACCTTATGATTCCAAACTTTTTTGCACTAGGAATCATATATTACCTTCTTTTAGAGGAGAAAATTTTTAATTCATGGTGTAAATAATAGCAATGTTCCGGAGAGTAGCGAAACCTCCTACAATTTGACATGTTGCTCAATAACCCCCTTTTGTCTGTACCCATTAGTGCAGAGCCTATCCACACCTCTTCAACTACAGTATGTGTTATATCCCTTTCAACTAAAATCCTAGCTACGGAGGTTCTGGAAAAACTAAAGGTAGGAGAAACTATCATCAAAGGTTTCTCATTAATTATTGCAAAGGAGATTAGTATTTCATTGTTAAAAAAAGTAAATTTTAAACCAAGAAAATAAATCCAAACTGGGATATTGGGTGACTTGGTCTGTGGATCAAAGTCCTCAGAACATTTGAGAATTTTTGTTTCTCTATTGTAAATCCACATAATCCTTCTAGCAAAATGTTTTGTGTAGTCCTCTTCATTAGTAAGTTGCTTAAGATTGTGTCTCCCATCTAGGAAACCAATTTACCAGTTACCCATCAAATTCAATAGCTCAAAATCCTTCTTGATAAGCTCGAGTTTTGGATAACAATATAAGAACATACCCACCAAAACTATGCTACAGGAAGAAGGTAAAATGGAAGATTCATTATCGGTAAGAAAAATTATAGGTTCCCCACTTTTTTCCCCTGGTATTCCAATGAAGCTATACACTCCAACACAAAGCAACTCATGAAGTGATTGACGAAAATTACAAGTTTTAGAAAAACATTTGAACTTGTCCCCAACAAGCATGTTGATGAACGAGTACTCCATCAAAGTCCAAAATCAACCCTAAAACCAAAATCACCATAACTTCACGAAAACGCTAGCAACGACACCACAACCCGATCACTCCAATTGAAGTGCGTTTATTATNTTCTTAATTAATGCACAATATCCCAAGGTTCCTCTCTTATGAACTCAAAGATTTCCACCAAAACCATGTAATTAGCCTCCACTTGCAAAAATTGCAAATTAACAACACTAGCTATCTGAACAACTAAATAGCTCATGTTTCAGTTTCCAAGGAACTATCAGTGAAATAAGTAGAGCAAAAAAAAAATTCCCCTTATCATTTTTGAATAAGCCTCAAATAACAACACAATATTTACTCCAACTGACATCCGTGTTAAATTTAATCTAGCGGGAGGGGACAACCATCTCACCAACCTGTGTAGTTGTTTTGCCCTCCTCCTAAATCCCGAAACCTCATGAATACTGCCTGAAAATGAGTTATTCTAAAGAAGAAAGAGGATTTGTGCTTCCTCAAATCAGCCAACCTATTAATATAAGCCCAAGCATTAGCATGAATCATGGTACTTTTCAAACATTTCTCTAAATGTTTGTTATCATTTCAAGCCATCCAGATTAGCCAGCATATAATGTAAGGATATACTTGTGGTTTTTTTGTAAACGGATTCCAAAAGTTGCATATAGTACAAATGTCCCCCTATTTTGAAGAGACATCTATATTTAATAATTGTCCCCCTCCATCCACACTGTAAATGAGATAGGACAAGAGAAGAAAGGACGAGAGATGGACTCCTCTTCCATTTTACATAAAGAACATTAAGAAACAAATCTCAATCCTTTAAATTTCATTATATCTTGACAAGGCACCACACAATGGTTTAACCTCCAAGAAAAAAAGGACATGAAGGTGGACAAAGCCCAAATCCATATGTTACCACCCCAATCATTAGTTTGAAAATGATGTAACTTTGAATAAAGAGTTTTGGTTAAAGAGCCTTTCAGAGGCATTTTAAGCATAAAGATATCATTTTTAGTGATATTAAAAGGGATAGTGAAGATGTAATGCTCATTTTCAACCCCAACCAACTCTTTAAGAAAATTCAAAATCTAATTCCCATTTGTAAACACCTCAAAGACCAAAATATTTTTAAAATCATCCATCTTCACAATAATCAACTCAACCCTATACCAACAATCTTTCCAAAATGAAATCTTTCTTTCCCTTAGATATTCAAAAATGTGATTTTGAGACCAATCTCTTACTTGAAGAAGCATTTTCGACATCGTAGAATCTCCGTTCTTCCAGTTAACTAGAAAAATATTGAAATCATTACAATATTTTCCTGTCATAAAAGAAACCTGTACAGAATCACCTTTTCAAAAGTTCAATAAAAGTTTAAAGTAATTAATTTTAGCAATATGATGGAGCTGTTTAAAACCCAAAACCAAAAAAACAGAGGTTTACAAGTATATCTCTAAGACACCCATTTTCTACTAGAAAATGCACCAGCTCAAAGGAATTTGTTAAATGTGGTTTCAAATATGTACTGAGTACTTCTTTAAATTTTTAATATCAGCACAACATTTAGAGGAAGGTTATTTAAATTTCTTCTAAGTAATATAATTTGCCCCAAATGACAAACATTAATTTTTTTAATCAAGGATCTTCTTTTAGATTTTCTCCTCAACTTCATCAAGTTGAGATTGCTTCCTCCTTCCTTCGAGGAGATTCACTCCCGAATATTTTTGAAAGAGGTCAAAAATAGAGAAACTAGTATAGGATGTAGCCCAATATGCCCTCTCCTTATACCCCTTCATTCCCATGTAGATATGGCATTTATGCATGCTAAACCCAAGCTCAGAGACATTTTGGAAGTGCTCTAGTGTTTGATAGTTTTTTCTTAAAAGAGTACTTCCATGCATTAGAGAAAAAAACGATGTTTTCCACATAAGAAAAGCGGCTAACCATCAACTGTGATTTCTGTGAATATTGTGCTTTGGAGATCCTCCAATGTAAATAATATAATTTTATGGAAAGATAATCAAAAGCAATAATAAAATAGTTGAAGATAAAGGATCTCCTTATTTGATTCCCCGACATGCATAGAAGAAACCCAATGAGCTCCAATTGAGTACAATACTATGCTTTTTGCATGCTAAACATCTCCTACTAAGAATACAAAAGTCGTATTTAAAGCCCCTGGCTTTTAGAATGTTAATTATGAAATATCAGCTTATAGAATCATATGCTTTCTTTCTATCTAGTTTTATCAGCATATTACCTCCCCTTCATTTTCTATCAACGTCATATAACATTTCTTGAGCAAGCATAATGTTATAAGCAATCTCTCTACCCTTAATAAATGATGATTGGTTTTTTGTAATTAATGAATAAATGTGTGGTTGTAACTTTTCACTTAGATTTTGGATATGATTTAGCTATTATTATAGGGAGGGAAATAGACCAAAAATGATCCCAAGACATTTACTCAACTTATTTAGTTAAAATAACTATAGTAGAAGAAGAGAACATGGAACTAGGATCTTCCCCTATAAAAGAAAACTTTGGATATCTTTCACCACATCATTTTTCACAATGGGTGAACACTTAATGAAGAAATCTAATGTGAATCCATCTGGGCCAGAAATCTTATTTCAATTTATTTCAATATATTTCAAATTTTTCCTCATTTGTAGCAACATCAAAAAGCTCCAAACCATCCATATATGTCTTCTCCTCCACAAAAAGATCTTCAACAATGTTACTTGTTATAGCCCTAGCTACGTTTAGTGAAATATTGGACAACATTGTCACTTAATGCTTGATTTCCTGTGATCCAATCCCTATTTTCATTTTTAACTCTTATAATGGTGTTGCTATTTCTCTTTTATTAAACACATGCATAAAAATATTTGGTATTTCTATCTCCTTCTCTAAAGTGTATTTCACCGGCCTTTTGTTGTAATAGTGCCTCTTCCCAAATAGAGGCTTCCAAGAGTTTTTTGTACGCTTCATTCAGATTCAAAACAGCTTCTAGGCTAGCTGCATCAAGAGCCTGCAATGCCTTAACCTTCTCTTGTACGTTGATTAGTCTAGCATGCACACCACTAAAGTAACTCGAATTACATTTTTTTAAAGCAGAAGCCACCTTATTGTGCAATATTCAAAAAATATACGAAGCATACTAATATCCATACAAATTTAATTATCTTCCACTACATTCAAAAAGTTCTCATGTTTAGACCACACATTCAAATATCTGAAGTGCTAATTAATAGTTTTCTAAAAAAATCAAAGGATAATAATAGTGGATTGTGATTTCATCCAGAGCTACTTAAGTGTTGAATTTTAGGTATTGCATAAGCAGAGAGCCATTCATGATTTTCCAAACACCTTTCAAGCCTTCCAAATATCTTCCCTCTCTTCCGTGTAAATCTAGAACCAACAAAGTCTAGATCAAAAATTACTTTATTAGCTATAGCTCCACATTGTTTATCCATCAATTTTTTTTCATTTCTCTTACCTCCCAGTTTTTTTTAACTATGCACTTAGATTAATGTCACCCAAACCTTCCACCTATCTTTGATTAATGAGCCCGTAATTTTGATTTTATCCCATAACTCAATGCGAGCATAATTAGTAGTATCAGCCTAGATAATGGTAGTCAACCCTGTAAAGTAATCCATCTCAAACTTTGCATGAACAAACTTATTATAATCAACAATGATATCATCTTTAATATGCTTCCTCTAAAACACAAAAATATTTTTGAGCAATTACCAATAATTTGAAAATTTTTAAAATTCATCATAACTTTCTCATTATGTGTAGAAACCAAAGGTTACAAAATAGCAAATGATGCAGGTAGATTTAGTGTCTAAATTTTGAATTACACACGGAAGATATAACAATAAATATGCAATATAATCCAAACAAAATACCTTTTATGAAAATAATTTATCTTTAAGACTCTATTTAAAATGCCAATACCATTAAAATCAATGCAAGTATACATATTACTCAAGTAATAAAGGGCTCTAATGGACTCCTAGACATCGATCCAATAGGGAAATTGGAAAAACCTATAAGTAAATTCTAAAAATTATTTTACATTTTAAAAATACAAAAATAAATGTAAAGTGCAAAGTTTGAATATTAAATACTAAAGGGATTGCTATATAAATGTAGTTGAAAGAGAGAGTTAACTAACTAAGAACTAAACTTTCAAAAATAAAATTACGAAAACTAAACAAAGTTTTTGTTGACGGAAGATTTAAACTTAAGAATGCATCGTTCCCCTTTACAATGAGTATATGGATTGTGAATAAATTAAAATCATTTTGAAAAAATATATAAAAACTATTTTGTGTCAAATAGGAGCAATCTTATTCTTTACCCTCTTCTAAGTGCTATAAAGAACATTGACTAATCTAGAGTATGATCCCTAATTTTGTGGTTAGGCTGGGAGGATACCGGCTACCATTCCGAAGCTCCCACTACTCACTCCCTTGAGGGCCAACAATCTCACATCAGTTTCCAATCAACTGGACCAAATTGAGGATTTTTATCTATCACCTTAAAATCCTTAATTTTGCATCAAACAAAATGTATTTTTCTATATATTTACACTCAATTACATAGATGACATACTCTCCCATGAAATCAAATGTGATTCTTCCCCTATTGTAGAAATCACAGCTTAGTTCAAAACATATGTTTCTCAACATATTTTAACATTTCAATTGGCCAGATCGAAAAGTAAATGAAGATCAGAGTTCAAATCATTACAAATTATTAACATTTAAAACAATAGAAAATAAAATCAATTCTTCACAAAACTATATCTCAAGGTAGGGAGAAGGATAAAGAAGACTACTCAAAATTCATGAGAAGGATACGACAAAATATGGATTTCATATATAAAAATAAGTTTACAAAAGAAAAGAAATAAAAGACACAACTTATCTCACAATCCTTCCAAAGAAAATCCCTAGAAGTTCTTTTCAAGCCTTTCTCCCATTACAAGCACGCTCAATTATCTCTTAGAAGTGTAATGAAGAAAAAATCTCTCAACTTCCCTCTCCTTTTACAACCCTAGAAGAAAATCTCCTCTTCTTCTTTCCTTGCCTTTCACCCCACCCCCTACTTTCTTATCCTTTTTGTCCCACCTTCAACTCCTTGAAATCTTTCTCATTTATTTTGGGTTGCCTCCTTTCAAAAAGAATTCAAAATTCACTCTAAAATTCCCTCCAAAAGTCAACTCTTTTGAATTCAAAAGATGTGTCATTTGATCCAAGACACATATCCCTTCATAAAAGAACCTTCCAAAGTGTCTAGATGCATTAATTTACTCCAATAGGTGTGTAGAACAAGTGTCCCTTGGAAAACTAGCATAAAATTCATCTCGAACCGCCTTAATCTGTAAAAAGTCGTCTTTGGTGCATCATGCGCCAAGCCTCTATCAAATAACACATCATGCGACAATCTGGCGCAACATGAGCCAAAATTCCAAAATTCACTATTTTGGCTTCAAATTTCGTCTCTTTTGACATTTTTTCTCCAAATACCTAAAAATTATATACGTGCAACAAAGATATTAAAATAAAATTTTTAAAAGTGTAATATCACCAAAAATAAACCTAAAAATATGTACTTAAAACAGTATATTATTTTGGTGTATCAACAAACATGCCATCTTTGTGGATCCAAAAGAAAATTTTTAGTCTACCAAGGCAGAGAGGATTTACAGCTCCCTTGATAATCCATATCATAAGGTTAGACATGATGAAACAACCTACCGCTTCTAGAAGATCTAGGAGGAGTATGTCTATGATCACCTTCAGGGAAAGACCGTTCTGCCTTTTAAAAAATATTGCCCTTTTTAAAATTAAGAAGTTCATAATAACCTTTTTGTGTCTTACTTCTATATTTTTTTACTTTTCATTTTTCTATGAGGACCTTCCTAGCTTCCGCCAACCAAATCATCACCCTTCACCCCATGAGAAGTTCTAACCTCAAAATTGTTCATATAGGATTCCCAAATTCTACCACTCACCACCTCAATCACCTTCACTAGGTCATCTCCAGAGTGTCTAGAAGTTCCCGCTTTCACCACCACCTCAGCATTAGTGGGTTCCACAACAAGATCCTTCGCCCCACCCAATTCAACATCATTATCATTAATCTTACCAACCTCCACATTGTTGGTCATTATACAGACCGCCCCCACCCTAAGATTCCAAACTTTTTTGCACTAGGAATCATATATTACCTTCTTTTAGAGGAGAAAATTTTTAATTCATGGTTTAAATAATAGCAATGTTCTGAAGAGTGGCTAAACCTCCTATAATTTGACATGTTGCTCAATAACCCCCTTTTGTCTGTACCTATTAGTGCAGAGCCTATCCACACCTCTTCAACTGCAGTATGTGTTATATCCCTTTCAACTAAAATCCTAGCTATGGAGGTTCTGGAAAAACTAAAGGTAGGAGAAACTATCATCAAAGGTTTCCCATTAATTATTGCAAAGGAGATTAGTACTTCATTGTTAAAAAAAAGGAAATTATAAACCAAGAAAATATATCCAAACTGGGATAATGAGCGACTTGGTATGTGGATCAAAGTCCACAGAACATTTGAGAATTTTCGTTGCTCTATTGTAAATCCACATAATCCTTCTAGATAAATGTTTTGTGTAGTCCTCTTCATTAGTAAGCTGCTTAAGATTGTGTCTCCCGTCTAGGAGACCAATTTACCAGTTACCCATCAAATTCAATAGCTCAAAATCCTTCTTGATAAGCTCGAGTTTTGGATGACAATATAAGAACATACCCACAAAAACTATGCTACAGGAAGAAGGTAAAATGGAAGATTCATTATCGGTAAGAATAATTATAAGTTCCCCACTTTTTTCCCATGGTATTCCAATGAAGCTATACACTCCAACACAAAGCAACTCATCAAGTGATTGAAGAAAATTACAAGTATTAGAAAAACATTTGAACTTGTCCCCAACAAGCATGTTTATGAACGAGTACTCCATCAAAGTCCAAAATCAACCTTAAAACCAAAATCACCATAACTTCGCCGAAATGCTAGCAGCGACACCACAGCCCGAGCACTCTAATTGAAGTGCGTTTATTATTATTATTATTATTATTATTATTATTATTATTATTATTATTATTGTTATTATATACATATTATTATTATTATTATTATTATTATTATTATTATTATTAT
>JXCR01088045.1:0-64240 GCA_002079205.1 Phalaenopsis hybrid cultivar | reverse complement strand
TGTTGATTTATGGTCTTGTGTAGTTGTGATTTCTCATTCACAAGTTTGATTTGGCTTAATTTGAGCATGCTGATTCAACTGCTGGTTCTCTTTTTTATGTATTATTATATAATTGTGAGGACAAGTCTGTCCTAAAAAACACATCCTTTCTGAATACCATGCAATATTCTTTGTTTGTTTATTGGGGCAATTGCATAGAGACCACCCGAAACTTGCTTGTTACAAATTCAATGCCCTCTTTCATCCATTGTTGAAGCTCACTCAACAGCAACAACAACAAAGCCTTAATCTCACTATGTGGGATCAGCTACATTGAATGCTTTTTCTCCATTGCGTCCTATTTATTGTCATATTTTCATTCAGTTCTAATAAATCAAGATCATTTTTTATATAATAAGCCCAAGTCTTTCTAGGTCTACCTCTGCCTATCTTAACATAAGTCGAATCTAAAACATCTACTTTCCTAATCGGATCATCAGATGGTCGACGCTTAATTTGACCATACCATCTAAGACGACTTTCTCTAGTTTTGTCCGTCATAGGAANCTTTGATGTTCTAAATGCATGAAAATGTGGATTTGAGTGCTGTTTGTGTAAATATGAAAATTCAGGTGTGAGATATGTAAATATATAAGAATCGTGTGCTGTGTATGTAAATGCCCCCAAGTCAGTTTAATCAAAATAAAAAAAAATAAAAAGGGAAGATCTAAATGCATATCATCGTCAAAATAAAATAAGGGAAATTTACATACATATTACACAATTCTTTTGTATTTACATATCTAACAATTTTGATGTTTACGTTTATAACTCCTTGATATTATAATCTTATGCATGAGAAGCTGTTTCACTTTTAAAAAGTCGAGTCATAGTTGCATCTTTGATTTTATGTCAAAAAATTTGAGTGTTATGTAAATATGAAAGTTTAGGAGTTAGATATGTAAATATATAAGAATTGTGTGGTATGAATGTAAATGCCCAATGAAATAAATATAAAATTTGTTTTATTTTATATAAAAACATAAAGAAAGTACTATTAAAAAAAGGAAGATTCAAATGCATACCATCCAATGNTTGATGTTTACGTTTATAACTCCTTGATATTATAATCTTATGCATAAGAAGCTGTTTCACTTTTAAAAAGTCTAGTCATAGCTGCATCCTTGATTTTGTCAAAAAATTTGAGTGTTATGTAAATATGAAAGTTTAGGAGTTAGATATGTAAATATATAAGAATTGTGTGGTATGAATGTAAATGCCCAATGAAATAAATATAAAATTTGTTTTATTTTATATCAAAACATAAAGAAAGTACTATTAAAAAAAGGAAGATTCAAATGCATACCATCCAATTCTTATGTATTTACACATTTCACATCGGAACTTTCAATTTTTACATATCTGCGAATTTGCCTATATATTAAAAGGTGTATTTCACTTTGTAAAAGCTAAAACTGATGAATGTTTTTGATGTGAAATGGAAGATTTGGGTTGTATGAATTTAATAAGTAATGTTTATGGCCCGTTAGGGGCGGCTTATTACTGCGGGTGCATTTTGAAAACACTCTCTCCGACTTTTTTTTTGCGCGTGATGGTGACGTATCGAAATAATTTGATCGAAGAATGTATTAAACTCGGCCGCGGGATTGACTCTGCGGCTCGCGTTCCTTTGAGGGTCTGTTAGCCCGCTGCCCCGGTGACTCTCCCTTTCGTGCCTCTCCGTCTCCTCCCATCTGCCTATCGCGCTTCTCCTCTTCTGCGTTTCGTCCTCCCTTCGATCTCTCATAATNATTTACACATTTCACATCGGAACTTTCAATTTTTACATATCTGCGACTTTGCCTATATATTAAAAGGTGTATTTCACTTTGTAAAAGCTAAAACTGATGAATGTTTTTTATGTGATATGGAAGATTTGGGTTGTATGAATTTAATAAGTAATGTTTATGGCCCGTTAGGGGCGGCTTATTACTGCTTGTGCATTTTGAAAACACTCTCTCCGACGTTTGTTTTGCGCGTGATGGTGACATATCAAAATAATTTGATCGAAGAATGTATTAAACTCGGCCGCGGTTGAGGCTTTGTTAGCCCGCTGCCCCCTGACTCTCCTCCGCCCTTTTGTGCCTTTCCGTCTCCTCTCATCTGCCTATCGCGCTTCTCCTCTTTTGTGTTTCGTCCTCCCTTCAATCTCTCATAACTGTGATCTGTGAGTATTTCTACTCCATGGCCTCTTCCTCCTCCATCCTCTATCGCGCTTCGTCTTCTTCTGAGGTTAAACTGGCTCGTTTGAACTTAGCTCTCCTCTTCCCTCTTCCCTGCAGAGAAAGCAAGGCGAGGTTCAAAACTTGACATGGTGCACAGCAACAATCGATTTCGCCAAATTCGTACCCATAGAGAGGGCAGAGCGTGCCCTAGCTGCTACACACTCAAGCTGCTAGGAGCTTAAGCTCAACCCCATGTTGTTGATCCTCCTCTTCATCCTCGCCCTTATCCTTTCTCATTCTTCTTGCGAGATAATCTTTGAAGAGAGTTTTGAAGGTGATTTCAACTTGTTCCTCTCTTTACGAGAGATCCTTTTTTTTCCAATTGGAGTAAACTATCCATAATAGTCATGTCTGCTTGTCTGATAGTGTTTAATGCTTTCTTAATGTTGAGCTGCAACCTCTTTGGATTTCGATGTTTTAGTTCTGATAAATTGTGTTTTATAAGATGTGGCTGTCATTGCATCTCTTTTAAAGTAGAATGGTTTGTTTGGTCTTACACAATTTAAAGTGGTGTGTGGAGATCTCGAGGCATTTGCAAAAGGTTGAGCCAGAGTTTCATTTGATTTGGTATATCTGAGTCGGTGCCGTAACATGCTCTAATAGGCTAAAAAAATCACAAATAGACTCAACCATGTTGCTCAAATTTGTGAAATTGGATATCAATCAAGGTTGAGAAGCTTCTATTTTGACCAATTAAACAAAATACATATTTGAGAGTCCTTGATGTGGGGCTTTTTGGTCAGATTTGTACTCATAGCTAGACCCATTAAACACTTCTTTTTTTGGGGTATTGCATAAAACTTGAGTTGATTGACATTATTTGTACTAAGTTTTACTTGGTCAATTGAGGAATCCACATTCATTAGTGGACAGCTGGATCCTTCGCTGCATGTTTCATAAAGGATTGCTTTAAGGATTTTAACTTAATATCTCTTAAGTGGAGCAAGAGTTGTTACCTCGAAACTCAACATTGGTTTCCACTTTTGAACTCAACATCCATCACTAATTTTGAGGCTAACCTCTTTTATTTATTCTAAATCGATAGCCTTCCACGTTGACACTTAGCTGATCTCCTTTCAATCAAAGCTTTCCTTATCATTGATGCATAGCTGGCTTCCCTCACCGTTGCTAAATTGACCTTCATCATTGACTCTAAAACAATACCCATTACTATTACCAGGCTATCCTTAACCCTTGATGCTAATTTGGCCTTCATTATGGACTCTAAGATGGATTGTCTTGATTAGAACCAGATTAGGTTTTATTTTTTATTTTTTTTGGTGGATTTTCTATCACCCCCAATTTCTTCATCTGATGGTGTATAATATGCTTTACAACTTGCCACAACCAACTAATTAGTCTCTATTTGCTAGAAAGTGTGTAGTTGTTTCAATTACATTATTTTAGCAGAAACTAAACTTTTAGTCTTTTAATGCTTATAATAATGGTTTATCATCTGGTTTGCAATTTCTTGTAAGCTCGTTGGTTTGAGTTTTATCCAATGTACATTGGCTTAAGCTTTTTCTTCGGGTCAGTTTGATTGTAAGGGTGGGAGGCAGAGAATAGAGATGAAGCAACGAGGATAAACCCTAAAAAAGGAGAGACTTTGCAGAGAGGTGGCCACAAGAACCACTAATCTAAACTCATTATCACATTACAACAACAACAACAACAACAACAAAGCCTTAATCCCACTACCTGGGGTCGGCTACATGAAATCCTTTTTCTCCATTGCGTCCTATTCATTTCGCATTTTGTCTCTAATTGTAAAGTCACTCATCCATCTAATCAATATCATGCTTCTCTTTTAAAGGCCAACATTCGACGCCATATAGGGTTGCAGATCTCACCACGTCTTATAAAATTTTCATTATCACATTCTATTCATTAATTTATTACATGCAAAACTACCTTATTTATTAGATATTAAGAAAGTATCTAAAATAAAATTAAATTTACCAAGGTTAATATCTATCCAACCATACGAATCGTTTCAACTTTTTATGCAATTTTTGGTAAGCTCGATTGTGTCCATTCGTTTGAGTTTTATGCAATGTACATTGGCTTAAGATTCTGGTAAGCTCGATCGCATTCATTTNATAATATATTTTTATATTTTTATTACTTTAGAAGTTATTTAAATTAATAGATATGATGTAAGCTATTTTAGTGTGTGGTTTGAGAGTTTAATTTTTTAAGCAAGTGATACTAGATTCAAGACATTGTATTTTGGTTGGCTTATTTGTGATTAAATTAACCCAAATTTTCTAAAAAAAAGATTAATAGAGATATAAAAAATATACTAATAATTAAATAGATGGTCAAACAAGAGAGTACTCGGATTTTTGAATAAATTCAAAATTTTATGCAATGCTAATTTTCAACAAATATTATTGAGCAAATGACAAAATAGTTCTTTTTTTTCAATAAGAGTATATAGAGTGTCAAAATAGCTATTGACTATTTAAAATTTGAACTATAATAGTTCTCAATGAAGATTATTTCCGATGATTATTTTGATATTTCTACAAACTCAGGAGCTAAATTTGTTTCATGTAAATAATCGGGAACTGTTTTGAGGCTTTATTATCATTTCTGTAATCGACAACTAACATTGATGAATATCATTGCCAACTATTTTTTTTGCCAATCATACATTTTATTTATGCCCATCACCTTTCATTATATCTCAAAATTTTTTGCCATTCTCATAATAGATTAAGTTCTCAATCCATGATAGAACATTTTTATTTCGGGCACATCTTATAATTTTGATTTTATTTCAATTTGATCGATTCTCTCAATATCTTATAGGATTTTCATGTACAAACTCTTACATCCACCTTAAAATCTTTAGCAAATAACATCTTGATAAATCTTACAACTTAAAACAATACATAAGCAATTAAATGTGCATTTCCATACATACCAGACAATTCTCATGTGTTTAGAGCAACTTGTCACGGAAAAATAGTCTCACATCGGCTAGGTGTAGGGCCGAAAAGGAGTATTTAAGTCTTGGGCTGCCCACCACTCATAAGGGCTCTTTTGAAAGGTGACAAGTGGTATCAGAGCAGATTGCTGTCTGTCAGGTGTGTGGACTCTCCATGGTCCAGTGGGATCCTCGGTGGAGCCGATTCGTGACGAGGGCGTCACGTGATTGGGTGAAGGAGAATGTCACAGACAAAAAGTCCCACATCGGCTAGGTGTAGAACTGAAAAGTAGTATTTAATTCCTCGACTGCCCACCACCCATAAGGGCTCTTTTGGGAGGTGACAAACTACACTCTAATATGTATATCATAACACTCAAATCCTTAATATCATATAAAACATCACTTTTTTTAGTTTTTTAACAATCAAATGTATATGCACAACAACGTGGTTTATGACACCAACATGTTATAAATGTAAGTAACAAATTTTACCTTATATATAAATCCATACAAATTATATAGTACATATGTAAATTTCTCAAAATTCAAATAGATCTCGGTGAAGAATCCAGTAAAATAAGTGTAAATTTTTTGTTTGATTTATACTATTAATTTTTAATGTAAATTGAAATGGATGTGCTTCGACTTTTACATTTAAGAAATTGGCTTTAGTTAACATGTAATTGGTGCATTCACATGCACACCACCTAATTCTTATATTATTTACATATCTAACTCCTGAGTAGGGCTGTCAAAAAAACTCGTTGTTCGCGAACAGTTCGTGTTCAGTTCGTCAATGAGTTTGTGTTCGAATCGTTCGATAAGTAAACGAGACGAACGTGAACAAATTTTTTTTGTTCGGTTAGTTAAACGAATCAAACACGAATAGTGATGCATTCGTTCGTGTTCGAATCGTTATTGTTCAAAATATAAAATAATTTAAAATCATTATATATAAAAAATTTATGATATTTTTAAAAAAATAAACTTTATAAATTATAATATATATTTAATTAATAATAATAATATATTAACATACTATATTAGTAATATACTGATATAGATATTATAAATTTATAAAATATAAGTTATATAATTAATATAATATATTATTTATATATATTAGTATTAGGGATGCCAAACTGGCTCGTCGTTCGTGAACAGCTCGTGTTCGACTCGTTCGTTAAGAAACAAATACGAATAATGACTTCACGAATAATTTTGAACGCGGGTTTATTTCAAACAAACTAAATTTCAAATGAACCAAACACAAACACAAGCTATATTTGTTCATGTTCGGTTTGTTTACGCCCCTACTCCTGAGTACTGCTTTTCATAATTATACCAACCAATTTTTTTATATCAACCAAAAAAAAAAAAAATTATATTTTAGCTTTCAAAAAGTGAAATACAACATTTATTGCATATATAATGTGTAATATATATAAAAATTAAAGCTAAGATGTTAGATATGCAAATACATAGGAATTGAGCGGTATATGTGTAAATCTTCATTTACAAAGTCATAACAATAATAAGAATAAGAATAATAATAATAATAATATCATTACTTTAAAATTATTATTTTAATTTTTTCTAATGCCATGACATATTTATTTTACAGCTTTTTCTTTTAGTTTCATTGTCAAGAAATTATCATTACTTTTAATTTAATCATATTCTATTAAAATTAAACAAGGTCAAACATGATCATTTTACTAAAAATATTAATTAAGCTGATAAAAATTTGCTAAATAATAACTTAAAATTTTCATCAATTTCAAATATAAATAGATTTGTTTAATACATTCAATTTTTAATAAAAATAATGACCATCATTAAAATTAACATAATGAAGATTTACATACGTATCACTTAATTCCTATCGATTTACATATCTATTATCTATTATNGGTTTGAAACTAATGATTCAACTGAAACTTACTCATTTATATGATACTTTTGATCACATAAGCAATAACTTAATAATATATTGATCTAAACTTATATTCTTGCTGATCGACAAAATATATTACTTACCAATCATCCACCTCCAAACAAGATATATTACTTTAGTATATATTGTACAGAAGAACAAATAAACAATGATTTAATGTTTAATTTTTTGTCTAGCATTCATGACGATTAAAATTGAAAATAAAACAAGAGAGGATACGGTGAGATATTCTTTAATATTATAACTTTATAAAGAAAAATGTGGTATATACAATTTTAAATAATTTTTCACAAAATTTAAGAACTTGAGCATCTCTTTGCCGTGTTCTTTTTCCACCATTGTAACATCTATGCAACTAGGAAAGCTGATGCTTTGCTTTATGCCTTGATGCTGCAATTTGTCGGGAGAGAGAGAGATAGAGAACTCTGCTGCTTGCCTTGTTAGTATGTTCCATATGGATCGTCAATTCTTTTGAACCCATACAGAATTTATGTGTAATGCAGCACTCATGGGATTAGTCAATAAAGAAATAAAGATTAAAACTATTGTGGTCCCTTGATAGTTAATAAATGCTTTATCCTATGTTATCTTATCCAATATGTAGGGGTCCATAGAAAAATTATATACCAAAATCACTTTTGTCTTTGAATATTCTAAATAAAATTTTAGTTAGGACGAGTCTTAAGATTATTAATTTTCCTTAAAATTAGTATAATATATATATGTATATCTATTTTTCATATATATGATTATCATAAGAAAAAAATATGCCTTCCAATTCTACTTAAGTCAAGACATATAATTAAGCTTTGTCATGACTAAATATTTATTGTTTCATTTGACTTTGGAAGTACTTGGAAGTGTCTTATAAAAATATATTTTATCAATAAAGTAATTTGGTTCAACTTCCACCAATAAGAAATTTGTATTTTTAAATTATAAACTTTGAATATTTGACATTATTTGCATTATATTATACAACAAATTTATGATAAAACCGTAAATCTTAGCAGGAGAAATCTCACAAGCTTAAACACGTTCATTTCTAACATCATTATGGCTCTAGAATGCTTAGAAAATATTAAAAAGTTAAAGGGGACTAATTTTGGTCTCTTGATGGAGTGTTTACGAATATGCCTTCATTCCATACTTGAGAGGACTTTGAGTAAATAGAGTATTTGGACTAAAAATTTTCGACTTTTAGCTGTCGATCAGTGTCGATGCCATGCCTTCCCCTTATGATCATTGTTGCACATTGACTAATAACCCCATTGCCCTCTTATTATCAAACAACACATATGATTGCTATTTTTGTCATCACTCTACTATAACCATTGGTCAATTCTTAACTATCGCNTATATATATGTATGTATATATGTATGTATATATATGTATATATTTATACATAATATATATATATATATATATATATATATATATATATATATATGTATATATGTATGTATATATGTATATACATATACATATATGTATATGTATATATGTATGTATATATGTGTATATCTGTATATATACATATATATGTGTGTGTATACATACAGACACATATATGTGTATGTACATACACATTTATGTGTGTGTATAATATATGTCTATATATACACACACATATACATGTATATATATATATATATATATACACATATACATACATGTATAGATACACATATACCTACATGTATATGTATACATATATGTATATATATACATGTATACATATACATATATATACATGTATACATATACATATACCTACATGTATATATATACATATACATATACCTACATGTATACATATACATATACCTACATGTATACATATATGTATACATATATGTATACATATACATATACATATACATATACATACATGTATACATATACATATACATATACATACATGTATACATATACATATACATATATATATACATACATGTATACATATACATATACATATATATATTTAAAAGAGCAGCTCGTGGCTCCCTACGCGTTAATTAAAAAGAGATTACAAAGTTTGGGAGAGATAGTGGATCCCCATCTAAAAACGAAAAACACATTATAGCCCTAGGGGTTCAAGTCTCCGCAGTACAACACAACGCGAAATAAAATAAAAGCCTAAAGAAAAATCTATCCAAAAATACATGTAGTTGTCCAAAATGTATACCAAAGAATAGTATACCCAAAAAACTACATGTACACGAGATCCCAATTCAACAGTAATGTCGAGCAACAACATCAAAGTGAAGGCTTTTAGTTCCAGTGAGAAGGCAAAAATCGAAACCTGAAATAAGGATCGCATCGAGCTGAAAATGTAGGGAAGGATCCCTTGCAATCCCTAGCAATCCCGGTGTATAATAGTAAGCCCAATAAGCTAAAAGCCATCATCAAGATCCTGCATAAACATACATCGAAACTGTTCCTGTACTGAGAAATGAAAATCCAGCAAATAATATCGAGAAAAATGAAACATCTCTGTAAAGCAAGTGGAGACCAAACCATAAGCAATAAATACACCAAACCAATCAGCTATTAACATTCCTAAGATAAGGTTCAGCCATTAAATCCCCATGAAGTAAAACCTGTAAAGGAGAGGGAGGCACCGTATCGACTAAGGTCGTGGAGGTGGAGGCACCACGTTTTGCCACCCAATTAGCCGACCTATTACCTTCGCGATGAATAAATCTCCATAGAATCGAAACTGTAGAGGATACTGGAATAATACAGTTAATGTGGTAAGCAACATCCCAAGTGACAAGTCTCCCTTGATTTAACATCTCAAAAAGAATCTTAGAGTCTGTCTCGATCAAAATATTCGACCAATTCAAAGAGACCGCAATAGTGACCGCCATTAAAATTGCGTAAGCTTCAGACTCCACAACAGAGTCTGCAATACATGGAGAAGAGAAAAAAAGCAGTCAGCGACCTNATATATATTGCTCCTTGCGCGTTAATTAAAAAGAGATTACAAAGTTTGGGAGGTATAGTGGATTCCCATCTAAAAACAAAAAATACATTATAGCCCTAGGGGTTCCAGTCTATCAAAAAATACATGTAATTGTCCAAAATGTATACCAAAGAATATTATACCCAAAAAAACTACATGTACACGAGATCCCAATCCGACAGTAATGTCGAGCATCAACATCAAAGTGAAGGCTATTAGTTCCAGTGAGAAGGCAAAAATCGAAACCTGAAAAAAGGATCGCATCGAGCTGAAAATGTAGGGAAGGATCCCTAGCAATCCCTAGCAATCCTGGTGTATAATAACAAGCCCAATAAGCCAAAAGCCTTTATCAAGATCCTGCATAAACATACATCGAAACCGTTCCTGTACCAAGAAATGAAAATCCAGCAAATAATACCGAGAAAAATGAAACATCTCTATAAAGCAAGTGGAGACCATACCATAAGCAATAAATACACCAAACCAATCAACTATTAACATTCCTAAGATAAGGTTCAACCATTAAATCCCCATGAAGTAAAACCTGTAAAGGAGAGGGAGGCACCGTATCGACTAAGATCGTGGAGGTGGAGGCACCACATTTTGCCACCCAATTAGCCAACCTATTACTCGCGACGAATAAATCTCTAAAGAGCCGAAACTGTAGAGGATACTCGAATAATACGGCTAATGTGGTAAGCAACATCCCAAGTGACAAGTCTCCTTTGATTTAACATCTCAAAAAGAATCTTAGAGTCGGTTTCGATCAAAATATTCGACCAATTCAAAGAGACCGCAATAGTGACCGCCATTAAAATTGCGTAAGCTTCAGACTCCACAGCAGAGTTTGCAATACATGGAGAAGAGAAAAAAAACAGGCAACGACCTTTGTGGTTATGCACAACTCCCCCAAAACCAGCACTGCTTTGACTCCAATATCATCCGTATTAATTTTCACTCACCCCATCAGGGGCGGTTGCCACTTCACCAAGGTTGGTTTTGAAAGCAACCTACTCTGTAGAGGGTGAGGAAAAGAGTCGAAATATGTAATACCCAAGAAGAAATTATCCTTCTTACCACTGAACTTATAAATTTTAAGAGCATAAGAAAGAATATTGGAGATCACATTGGAGCATCGAGGTTTACTATTAACATGTTTAATATCGTTTCGTGTCATCCAAATGAACCAATATATAATATAAGGATATATGTGTAGAAAATGGTTACGCCTTCGATCCGGGTTACACAAAAAAATAGTGGAGATCAAATCTGTAGCCAAATAAACAGTAGTGCTAAACCAAAGACCCAATTTCCAAATTTGTAGCGAAAATGGGCAAGTGAAAAATAAATGTTCCAAAGTTTCCTCATCATTGTTGCATAAAGAGCAACAAGAAGCTAACCTTAACCCCTTGAGCTTGAGGATGCGTCACAAGGAAGTAAACGATGAAAAATTTTCCAAGCCAAGAAGGAAATAGAAGGTGTCAGTGCATGGTTCCACAAACCGTCCCCCCATGTAGTTGGCTGAAAACGGTGTGTGGAGTGATAAATCATTTTGTTAATAGAGCTGTCGGGATGCATCTTTAACATAGGAGTATCCGGTTTATGGGAATCAAAATTAATAGCAGAAATATAAGTAACATTTTCAGCCCCCACTAACTGAGTAAGAAGAGGCAAATTCCAAGAATTATTAAGCCAAGTATCAAAAACAGTGAGATCATTATGAATATCGACCCCAGAAGAAAAATTAATTTGAGCCCCTGAGTCATGCTAGAAGGAAACATTACTGCACCCAAGACCCCAAAAAATAAAATCCTTGGCCCACTCCCTAACTTGAAGAAGCCTCTTCCAAAACCTGGAATCCCCTTTCCTCCAAACCACCGAAGAAGGGTGAAAATGTTTACAGTATCTTTCATGTAAATAACGTGCACATAAGGATTGAACACTATGGAAATTAAGCCAATGTTTAAATAAATTAATTTCAGCAATATGATGAAGCTGCTTGAACCCCAAACCTCCCGCCGAAGTAGGTTTGCCAATTACCTTCCAAGAACACCACTTCTTACCCAAATGAGATCCCGCCCACAAAAAATTATTAAAGGATCGTTCAAGAATCTTTTGTGTGCTTTTTTTTATATGAAGAACTTGTAATGCATATAAGGGCATACTCTGCACAATGCTCCTAAACACAGTGATACGACCTCCAAAAGACAAGAAATCGCTCTTCCAATCAAGCACCTGTTTCCTTATCTTATCCACAAATTCATCTAATTGGGACTCTCAAATTCTACTATTAATTAAATTGACACCCAAATATTTAATTGGAAACATCGAAATGGAGAAACCATTAAAATTCGTAGCCCAAGTAGCAGTGCAGTTGTTTACCAACTTACGAAGATAGATATTACATTTAGTAGAATTAAAGTGTAGTCCCGACAGCAATTGAAAGTCCTCCAAAATATTATATATACTTTTGATAGAGCGTTTGGAAGCATTACAAAATAAGACGACATCATCAACATAGGCTAAATGTGAGACCAGCACATTAGCTTTATTCTGATAATGTAGAGTTGGCTTTTGACTAAATTTGTGATTGATAACCCGGGAGAAATAATCAAAAACCAAAATAAAAATCATAGGAGAAAGAGGGTCACCCTGCTTAATCCCACGGCCGGCCTTGAAAAAACCATGTAATTCTCCATTAATGAGGATACTATATTGATTAGACTTGAGCCAATTATGAATAATATAACGAAACGAGGTAGAGAAACCCCTGGCTTTGAGAATGTCTAAAATAAATTCCCAATTAAGAGAATCATAAGCTTTAAGAATATCCAGCTTAGTAATCATAATACCACCATGACATTTTCTATCAATGTCAAGGAGTAATTCCTGGGCAAGCATAATATTATCCATAATTCCCCTACCTTGAATGAAAGGAGATTGGTTATGTGAATGGTTTGATTAAGATGAGGTTGGAGCCGCTTAACCAGAAGTTTGCTAATAACC
Source organism: Phalaenopsis hybrid cultivar (assembly GCA_002079205.1). Lineage (NCBI taxonomy): Eukaryota > Viridiplantae > Streptophyta > Magnoliopsida > Asparagales > Orchidaceae > Phalaenopsis > Phalaenopsis hybrid cultivar. The sequence continues at coordinate 51,106 of JXCR01088045.1, read as the reverse complement.
TTGGAAATAACAGAAGTAAGAGCTATCGGACGGAAATGTTCCCACATAGATTTATTGTTAGATTTAGAAATTAGGATCATCGTGGCAGCGTAAAAAATTATTCCCTGAGGTGTCACCCTTAAAAAAACTTTGAATGGCTTGCACCACATCGTTCTGAATAATATTCCAGCTCTTAACATAGAAATGTGATGTAAAACCGTCTTGTCCTGGAGCTCTATGGCAATTAATCTCAGAAAGAACCTGAAAAATATCATTTGCAGTCGGGATACCACAGAGCTCTAAATTCTCAGTGTAATCTCGTACATCATTAAAGAGAGCACTATCAATGGTGCCAACATTTTGAGAAGGGAGAAACAGATTTTGAAAATATTGCACAACACTAACTCCCAGATCTCGATTGCCCGTAATCCAATTACCACATTCATCTTTAATGCGAATAATAGTATTATTCGCACGACTTTGTTTTATGCATGCATGAAATTATTTTGTATTCCTATCACCTTGAACAAAATGCACCTCCCCCGCCTTTTGTTGCAATAACTCTTCCTCCTGAATGGATGCAGCAAGCAGTCCATTATGGGCATCTTGTAATTGAGAAACCACATCATTAGAAGATTCATCAATAGCCTGAAGATGTTGAACCATGCTCTCAGCCTTAACCACCTTAGCATGAACATCACCAAACACCTCCCAATTCCAACTCTAAAAGCACTTGCCACCTTTTTGTGAAGTTTCCAAAGTCGGAACCAAGCATTCCCAACATCAGCAACATTCCAATTATTAGCAACAAGTCTTAAAAAAGCCTCATGCTTAAACCAAACATTAAAATAGCGAAAGTGATAAGTAGTAGTTTTCTTAAAGAAGTCAAAAGATAATAGGAGGGGTTTGTGATCCAAGCCCGAGCTCGAAAGATGTTGAACCTGAGAAGAACCATAAAAAGAGAGCCAATTTTGATTAGCAAAACATCTGTCAAGTCTCTCAAAGACCTTACCTCGTTTCCAAGTGTATTTATAGCCAATAAATCCCAAATCAGCTAAGCCTACATCCACCATAGTTTTGCCAAAGTTATTCATCAAAGAAGAGATGGCCCTACAACCACCAAATTTCTCACTACTACTCAAAATCATATTGAAATCTCCCCCCACCATCCATTTATCAGTAATAACATTGGCCAAGCAAGTAATCTTGTTCCATAAATCATACCGAGCCAAAATGGAAGTGCTAGCATACACAAAGGTAAGCCAACCCAAAAAATCATCAATAGAGAAAAAAGTATGTACAAATTGTCCATCATCCGCAATGATGTCCATATAAATATGTTTCCTCCAAAAAATCCAAATCTTATTAGAGCAGTTGCAAAAACAGGAGTAGTGCTTAAAATTTCCCAAAATCCGATCATGAGAAGAAGAAACCATTGGTTCCAAAATCGAGAAGATGTTAATTTTATGGATCATAGTTAAAAGCTTTAATCTACCAAGGGAGTTAGGATCCACAACTCCCCTGATATTCCAAATCAAAATACTAAACATCGGTGGACAAATAACCCTTACTAGAAATTCTAGTTCAGGTTTGTCTAATTTCGCTATCAGAATGAGATTGATCAAGAGAATCCATATTACTTCCATACCTTAGGTTAGCCAACTCATAATTCCCTTTTTTTCTTCTCCGACACAATTTCTATACTTGTCATTCCTCCCCAAGGAGGTTGGAAACCATTCCCACATCAACGACATTGTCAGGTACATGAGCCCCCTCACACCCCTGTGACACCAAATTTTCCATAGAACCAGAAGTGTTAGAGAGAGTAGAAACAATATTAATAGGTGAAATAACATGTATATTTCCATGTGAAGATCGAATCTCCACATTAGCATCCATATGGACTGAACCACCATGACACCCTTGTAAATCATTCTCTAAAGGAGCAGAAATATCATTAATTGTAAGAGTATCAGTAGCTCGAAAATCCTCTAAATGTCGAGGACCCTCAACAACGTCATTCATAATAAAATCAGTCGATATCACAGTAGTGTCCACACCCCCAACATTCACAGCACCCCCATTAGGCACAATCGTAGTCTCCACACACTTAGCCAACAGAGAGGTTGGTGTAGTCTTTTCGACAGAAAGATTCAGTTGATTTTGCCCACCATTTCTTTTCCGCAATTCCGGGTGAAGATGGAAACACTGAACTGAATCATGACCAAACATTCTATAATGACCACAGTAACGAGGGTGTTGTTCCAAATGTACCTGCTGCCAATAACCGTTGTGGGCAGATCCAATCCAGACCTCCTCAGGGGGAGGCAAAGTGACATCATGCTCAATCAAAATTCTAGCCATGGAAGGTCTAGATAAATTAAAAGTAGGAGCATCTAATTTTAATGGTTTGCCAAACATCGCAGCAATAGAGAACAAAATTTCATGATTAAAAAGATAAACTTTTAATCCCGGTAAACAGAGCCATACCGGGATAATAGGGAGCTCAGCCTTCGCATCAAAATCAACTGACCACTTAAGAATCTTCATAAAAATATCGTCAAACCGCATAAAACGCATCGCAAAAATTCTAGCATAATCTTCTTCACTCGAAAGCTGAATCAAAATATGTCGGCCATCTAAAGGGCCAACTTTCCAACTTCCAACAAGATTCATGAGTTCAAGATGTTTGCAAATAAAATCGATCATAAGATGTCCATATAAAAATTTTCCAACTAAATTTAAACGACAAGATGAAGCAAGTATCGAGTTCTCCGAATCAGACATATATAAAGCAAGTTTTCCCCCTTTTTTTCTAGATTTCTTAATAAAATTCTACCACCTCCTAAAACAAGAGATTCATAGAATGAATTAGGAAAAAGCAAATTTTTTCATCTTCGCCTTGGAGGAAACATGAGTTCTCGCAACAGCTTCAGCAAAAGTAGGGGCCATAACATGCCCGAGAAACCAAGATGTAGCAAAACGACTCTTAAAAATCAAAAGAAAGGCAAACCCTCAAAAAAGCCTCAAACCGAGAAAAATCGAAGAGATTGGGGAGAAATCACCTGGAAATCGCAAGGCAGAAAGATGGGAAACCATTGTCGCCGAAAATGCCAGAGGAGGAAGAAACCCTAGCCGAAAAACCCATCTTTTATTNTATATATATATATATATAATCTTATTTATTCAAAAAAATATGTATTTAATATTCTAAAATGAAAATAGTGATATTTTTTTTGTGTTGTGAAATATTTGGATGATATAAATATAAACCACCAAAAATTTTAAATATACTGGTTTATTAGTCTAAACTTAAAATCTATATTTCAACCAAAAAATCACCCAAATCTTTAAAATAGCAATTTTTAAAAAAATTTTGTAATCATCTAAAATTTTTAAAAAAATTTTAATGGGACATTAAAAAAAAAAACACAAAGTCGCTGCTAGGGCTGTCAAAACGGCTCTTTGTTCGCGAACAACTTGTGTTCGGCTCGTTCGCTAAGTTAACGAGCCGAACACAAACAACACGAACAAATACTTGTTCGTTCATGTTTGGCTCGTTTTGGCTCGAAATACTACTAATTAATTATATATATATCTTTGATCAGTAGTATTTTCTTAAAACTTTAATTGACTACAAGACTACAAAGATTTATAATCAATTAAAAGTATTAATGAAGAAAATAGAATAAAAATTATTAAGTTAGATTCAAATGATGTTTTAAATCTTGCCCCAATTCTTAATAACTTATGACTACGTGATTAGGGTTGTCAAAACGACTTTTTGTTCGTGAACTGCTCGTGTTCGGCTCGCTAAGCAAACGAGTCTAACATGAACACATTTTTTGAGCTCGAAATATAAACGAGCCGAACATGAGCTGACCTTGTGCTCGCTCGGGTTCGGCTCGTTTAGACCCGTTAGTTGCCGCATCCGCTACCGTGTCACATCAATGTCAACGGCAACTGCTAATGTGATTACTTGGTAAAAAAAAACTTTCTTACTTTTCAATTCCTATGGAAACAAATTGTATAAGATAGAAAAAAATGGATTTACGTAAATAGCATTTCAATTATTATGTGTTTATATATATAACATCTAACATTTATTATTATTTTTATGTGATTAAAAAAAAATTGTAGATGTTGGGCGATGGAGCTTTTCATGGAGCCTTGCTTGGAGCTCTTCGTGTTTCTCTTCTAGGGCTTGCTTTGGAGCGTTCATAAGTCCTTAGAACCTGTTTGTATTTGGAGTCGTCGATCATATTTTGAATTATATCGTTCTGATTTCGTTGATGGCTACCACAAATTGAGGGATTTTGCTATCTTACAAGAACGTTGTTTCTGATAATCTCTCGGAGATACCAGATGTCCTGTTTCATATTTCTTTTAAGAATAGGCTGGAAGAAAATGATCCTGAGGAGCTTTTCAAGAAAGTTTCAAAGGAAAAATGGTAGGTCTGCCATTGTTTATCAATCACGAGAAACTAATCTTCTTACGAAACCATTAAAGTTTACCCTAATTGGTAAGTTTGCCTTAGCTCTTCCGAAAGTGGATATTATTCATAAATTCTTTTCTGAACTAAATTTGAGAGGTAAATGAAATTTGGGGCTAATTGATGTACGCAATATGATGATTAAGCTACAAGAAGAAGTGGATCACACTTCCTTATTTGCCAAGAAATTTCTTACTATTGACAAATGCCATGTGAAGATTCTTAAGTGGACTCCTAACTTTAATCCTTATGAAGAATCTCCTATTGTTCCTATATAGATTAGGTTTCCAGATATCAAACTTCACTTATTTCATCCGCAAGTGTTGTTTTCTATAGGTTCTATTTTTGGTCACCCTTTAAAGATGGACAATGCTACTCTACATTGCACGCGTCCTTCAATGACTAGGATCTTGGTAGAAAGAGATGTTATGACTCAATTTCCAGGCTCTTTCTGGATTGGTGATAAGAACACGAGATACTGGCAATCTGCGGAAATGGATTTTGTTCCTCTGTATTGTTCTAAATGTAAAATGTTTGGTCATATGATATATTCTTGTTATATTGCGCATCCTGAACTAAGACCATAAACATATAAAGCAAATGTTAATAAGAAGCATAAAGAAGTTCTTGATGAAGCAAAAGCCAGTAATTGGGAAAATACAAATGTTGAGCACAATTCTGAGAAGAAGAATGATGTTAATGATAGTAAGAAGCATAAAGAAGTTCTCGAGGAAGCTCAAGCCAGTAATGGTGACAATGCAAACGTTGAGCAAAATTCTAAGAGGAATGAAATATATCAGTGTGGCGATATGCAAGATAACATGAATAATGATAGTCATCTGCCTTCGAAAGAGATAGATCAAAATGAGCAAGATCTGAGCAAAGGGTTATTCCTGAGATAAATATCTTTGATCATTTGATTCATGATCTTACTATTAATGATGATATTAGAAATGATAATCTGAAGGAAAGGATGTAATCTGTTAACAATAATTTTTGAAATAATCTTAGACACTACAGTGTTAATACTGATAGGTCTAAACTTATCCTAAGAAGAAGCAACATTATCCTTGTGGATAAGAAAAATATTAGAAGACTTAAAATATTGAGGTAAATCCACCCCCTGGAAAAATTTCTGTATTGTTTTAACCAATTCAGGATGAATAACCTCCCAACCTTTCTTGTAAAATTCAGCAGTGAAACCATCAGGTCCCGCTGCTTTCCCATCTTCCATAGAAACCACAATATTCTTAATTTCCAAGATGTTATGAATACTAGAGAGATTCTGCTCAAAACCGTCAGACATAGGGTTGTAGAAGGTAGAATTTATAGCTTTTAAGGAGCTTCCATCAGAAGAAAAAATGTTAGAAAATAGACAATGCCATTATTGGAAATATCAAGGTGTTTATTTAAGATATTACATTACTGTTATTAATCATTCTAATATAATTGTTCCTTCTCTTGTTTTTAATACATGCAAGAAAATACGCAAAATTTCTATCCCCTTCCAAAAAAAATGAGTTTTATTGGCTTTTTGAGCAAGGAAACATTCTTCAATCGAAATAACTTTATTCAACTCCTGTTGTCCTTGAAATAAAACTTCCCAATCAATCTGTTGATAGACAAAATCTAATTCCATAGATTTAACTTTATTTTCAAGATTCTCAATAACATGATTTATATTCCCAAATACCTCTCAGTTCCATCTCCTTAGTTTTTTGGCTATATGCTTTTGCAACAGCCACAGTTTATACCCAAAAGTACCCACAGCAGAGGTCTTCCAACAATCTTTAAGAACATCTATAAAATTGTTATGGAGCAGCCACATATTATAAAAATGAAAATGATAAGAGATCTTATAATTAAACTTTCTAATCTTCAGAATAATAGGATCATGGTCAGAGGTCGAAATAGCTAAATGAGACACCTCATAGCAGATAACCTTGTTAACCCAGGCTGCATTAGCAAGAAATCTGTCTAAACATTCAAAAGTACTTCCTTTATGCCAGGTTTAAGGAATACCTTTGAATCTCAAATAAAACAAACCAACATCCATAATAGCATTGTTAAAGAATGAAATGAGATTAAGATTAGGAGTAATTCTCCTTATGAGCTAATTTGATGCAGGCTAAGTATTGTAAGGAAAAAAACAACCTTTAGCTATTTCTTCCTCGAGAAAAGATTCTTTCATATAGAAATAACTGTATAAAGTCTCTAAGCTGACAAAAACTTTTTTTGTTGGGATTTGAGGGTTGAGCAATGTTCCTTTTGGTATGATAATTGGCTGGGGCATGGTGCTTTGGCTGATTATTATGGTGGGCGTTTTGATATTCATATTAATGTTAATCAATTTTGGGTTAATGATAGCTGGAGGCTGGAGGAATTATTGAATTATGTCAATTTTCAGGATGCTAAATTTATTGCTTCGATATCTATTTCTAGGAATAGAAAGGATAGTTTGATTATTAAAAAGAGAGTGGATGACTCTCTTTCGAAGTGCTTTGCTCAATCTATTTCTGCTTCTCACGGTATGTAGTTGGATTGAGTTTGGAATTCTTGGTTAAAACTATCTATGCATTTCTTTACTTGACGTGTTTTAAATAATCTGATTCCTTCTGATGATATTCTTAAGATGAAATGGTTAAGAATATCATCTCGTTGTATCCTTTGTAAGGCTAAAGAAGAGTCTATTATTCATCTTTTTGGTCAATGCAGTTTCATTACGGGAATCTGGGAATTATTATGTAAAAAGCTTCTTAATTTTGATATGGATCACACTTTCCAATCCTTTACTGATTTGTTTTATTGATGGAAGCAATTGGGCAAGGAATTTTACAGCACTATATTTTGTGTCGTCATGTGGTTTGTATGGCTTGCTAGAAATAATGCTATTTTTAATGATGTGATTCCTGATGCTTACCATATGATGACACTCATTTTTTGTTATTTGTACAAGAGTCTCACTTCTCTAAAGTTTAAAGGTAGACTGGACTTTGCTTAAGGATAATTATCAGCAGTTGGTATTATGGAATATGATTGTTAGAAATTTTGTTAAGACTACTTGGTGTAAGCCACATGCTCCTTATTTTAAAATTAATACTGATGGCTGTTGGAAATCTAATGCGGCGAGCATGGGAGGGGTTTGTCGTGATTTTGTTGGTTCTCTGCTTTAACCATTCCTATTTCAGCACTTACTACAGAAGCTGATGCGGTAGTCTTTGACTTAATGGTTGCAAAAAAGTTAGGAATTCATAATCTTATTATGGAAATGAATTCTCTGATTCTTTGAAAGTGTTGCAATTGGAATAAAGAAGTGCATTGAAATATTATGTTGAAGATGAAGAGAATTCAAGCTTTAACTGAAAATATGAATGTTATATGGACACATGTTCATAGAGAAGACAGTTCGGTGGCTCACTGGGCTGCAAAGGCTGGGCTTAATCTGTCTAAAGCAGTTGTTCTTTTTACTTGTCCTGATGATTTGTTGGCTTTAGCCATTAAGGATCTTTCTTGATTTGTTTTCTGGGTTTTGGTGTGTGGTGTGAGTTGTATTTTCTGTTTTTTTTTTTATTTAGGAACTCTTTTCTTTCTTTTCTGTGAGTTGTATTATCCCTCTTTCTTATACTGTTTTTTCTTGAGGTAATAAAGTTGCTAGGAGAAAACCCCCACTTTGCTAAAAAAAAAAAAATTGTAGATCTAAATGTAAAAAAGCAAAGTTTTGGTGTGATATGTAAATACCTAGGAATTGTGTTGTATGTATGTAAATGGCTTAAGAAATATTAAGAAAATTAATTTAGGTTGATTAAGAGTAAAATTAACTCATTTAAACTATATATGTTAACAGCTTTATTATTAATTATTTTGATTCATATAAAAACGCTGAATATTATATTATTTCATATTATCTTTTTAGTACGGTAAAACAAATATCTATCTAATTTGAATTTCAAAGTAATACTTCTCATTAATATTTATTTTTTGGGGGTTTTTACCTAAATAACACTCAAAGCTTTACTATTTACTAACCTACCACTCTAAACCTAATTTCCCTAGTACCTCCGTCTCCCTCCCTTCTTCCGGAAAAGAAACCCTCGACGAGATACAGAAGCCAAGGAACTCACGACGGGAGTTTGTTCTGGGAAGGAATAGACGGGAGCAAGGGCTCGGGAATGAGAAGAGGAGTTCGTGAGAGAATCTGTGATGGAGAATAACATCAGTAAAAAATAAGATTGCAGTTGCGCAGACCTATTCTTATTCTTTTCTGCCAGATCAGAAATAGGATTGGAAAGCTGCTTGATAGGTGCGTTGGTTTACCTTCCCTTGATCCTTTAAATCTGCCGAATTCTTGGATTTTCCGTTCTGCTGGGGAAAACAGGATTTTTGTTTCTGTGAGTCTAAGGTTGCCATTTTTTACATTTTTACTGTTTGGCAATATTTAAGTTAAATTCTGCTTAAATTTTGCCTTAAAACTTCCACTTACCAGATCCTTAGTTGGATGTTGTTAGAGACCAGCATAAACTGTAATTTCTCTATCCTTCTTTGCTCTTTTTTAAACTATGGTTTATGTAATGGTTTCAAAAAATTAAAATTACAGATAAAGGTATCTGTTACCCTTCCGTCAAAATGGCCGCAGCGTAATCTAGCATCATAATAACCAAACCCTCTTTGCTCCAGCTTTTGACAAAATAATGGCGGAGATAGCCGACGTTCCTCCGGTTGACAATGAGCTCCTGAATATCAGTTGTGCTCGGCTGGAACTGCCTCACGGTCAGCATGGAAGTTAGACTAAGGATATAGTTTGAAGTGAGTATGAGCACCACAAACACCCAGATTGTTATCCAGCTTCGTTACATTGCTCATTATTGCCTCCTCTGTGAATAATTGCAGCATGTAAGAAGGGAATCANTATAGTTTGAAGTGAGTATGAGCACCACAAACACCCAGATTGTTATCCAGCTTCGTTACATTGCTCATTATTCTCCTCTATGAATAATTGCAGCATGTAAGAAGGGAATCTTGGTTGAAAAAAGAAGTGATTTTTGGGAAAGGGGTTAATTAGTACTGTGTGCAAAGACGGGAAAAAATTTGGGTACATAAGAGGCACGCAGCGCTGCGTGCGATAGCGAATCAGCGGAAGACACGTCGGTTTCGTCGGCCCCACCGCAATACAAATATACATTTTATTGTGCGTGACCTGTCGAACCGACCCGTTATTGTAACCTCCTTGTAATCCCGATGTAACCTCCGCTGTCCACCCCATGTACCGCGCTTGTAAGCCTTATGTAATCCCGATGTAACCTCTGCTGTCCACCCCATGTACCGCGCTTGTAAGCCCTGTATAACTCCGGTGTAGCCTCCGCTGTCACCAAAGGATGTAACCCCGGTGAACGTTCCGCTGAAACGCCACTGTAATCTGTGTGTACCATCNATTGTATATATATATATATATATATACATATATATATATATAACCATGTTTACATGATAAAATTTAGCAAAACTCAAATAAAAATACAAAGCACTTATCTGAAACTCTTCCCCAAAAAAATCTTATGAATTTCATTTGAAGTATTCTTCCTACAATTACTCTCAAATATCACTCAAAAATTGAGAAAATGAAAGAAATCTCTAACCTTTCCTCCTCTTCTGCACTCTAAAGTGTTTGAAATATTAACTTTTCTCTTCTACCCCCTTCAGCCTCTCTCTTTTAAGCACCAAGGGACTCTTTTTTTGATAAATTTTGAAATCCCCTTAGAGACACCTCAAATGTCCCTTTAAAATTTGTCCAAATATATTTTATTTAAAAGAAAAAGAACATGATTCCGTCGCCTAGGCGCCAACCTTCTAGAAGCCTGAAATAACTCTACGATGTCAATGAGTCAGATCCGAGCGCCATGGCGCTGGGCTCTCTATTTCTGCTGAAGGGTCTGGCGCCTAGGTGTCATTTTCTTTTTTCTTCCTTTGCTCCATTTGACCCCATTTGCTCTGTCTTTGCTCATTTTTCTCTAAAACTCCATCTCTTGTACCTGAAAACAAAAACATATAAAATAGCTTCCATTAAAGTTCAATATCATTTAAAATGAGCATAAAATGTGTATAATAAGTAGCATTTTTTTAGGCATGTCAGTCATCATTAACCTATGATGATGAACATTTTAACTCAAATGGCTTTGTCAACCATCAATTAACTTCAACACCAATCATTCATTATTTCAACCATATTTTTAACTATTCCTATATAAGATCAGATTGGAGGCCCAAATTTTTGTTATTATTTTTATTATCTACAACAAAAAGGAGTTCTTGATTTTGTATAATCTTCAAATAAAAATTTGATTATTTTAGCCTAATCAAATTTAGTGATTTTTTTTTCTTTATGTGTTATTTAAATTAAAACCCTTATGCCTTGTATGAGCTTCATGCATCACTTATTTGAATAGGAAAGTCACTTATTTCATGATAACATTTTGAAATAAATAAGAGACAGAGAAGCACTTAAACATGGAAAGACAAGAAATTAGCTTCTTATCACCGGCAAGTTGACATTCTTATTGATATTGTTGGAATTAACCTCATATATTCCTTATATATTTCATCTATTGCTTATGAAAAAAAAATCTTATTCTTACAACTTTCTTTCTCTCTATCTCTCATTTCTAAATTTTGATTTCATTAATGTTTCTCAAAATGTTTAAGAAACACTTTGTTTCAACATTTTTTTGGAAATGTTATCAAAGAAAAATAATAAAAAATTGGTTGCTTAAGTTAAAACTATTGGGAATGCTTTGTTGAATGGTCGAACTTCATTAACAACAAATTTATAATATAAAAAATCATTTAAGTGAATCATATTGAATGTCACCTAAAGTGCACTTATTTGATTACAAATCATCATAAATCAAGTACTTGAAAATTAGTCATGAAGATATTGTTTAAGGGATCAAATGACTTTCTAATATATATGCTTTTTATAAAGCAAACTAATACAGAGAATCTAACAAGCATAAGATCCCTCACTTTATATACATTAAGTCACAAATTCTATAAGAGTGATTTAATGATCAAGACAGTCAAAATGAACCATCAGATTGAGTGTTTGGTGATTTTGGTTTTGAAAATAAAAAATTAGAAAAATTTATGAATATGCTTTCAGTCTTCACATAAAGGAGAGCTGATTTAGCGAGAGCTCATATATAAGAAACATTTTAAGAATATGTTGTTGATCATCATTAGTGAATACTTTTGAGTTTCTACTCACCATAGAAGAACCTATTAAAATTTGCAAAAAATCCAGCGGACATTCTATGTGAATTTTTTTTCTAACAAGCTCTTTGGTTGAACATCCATTATTGACTTATTGACTAAAAACTTGATGGATTTTTAGTTAGTTTAGTTTTTAACTGACATATTCTATTTTAAAACTTAGCATGTTTATGATTTATGAACATCTAGTTTGTCAAAAAAATATTTTTGGCTAAATTATTCACCATATATCAGCTATTTTTGTATTTCTTTGTCGTTTTCAAGTCACAAAACCATCTTCTTATTTTGCTTGCATGTCAATACTTTTACCAAGTCTCTCCCCCCTCACTCAACATGACCCAAATTCATTGCATTTATGATTAAGAGCTTGCTATACAATTAAGATTAGAGCAGATTGGATAGGCAATGACGGGGTTCGATCACCTTTAGCCATCACTTTATCGCCATTGTTGTTGTGGGGTCACTAGTCTATTTTTCATCATTTAACTTCACTCCATAAATAAGTCTCTCTGATCCTATGAGTGATATTAAGTCAGAAGTGATCCGACGGCTAAGGCATATAATAACATGAACAAACCAAAAAAACATGTGGGGAAGCTTTCGTGAGGTGGACTTCGTGTAGATAGCCCTAAGGTGTATGTCCATGGTAAGATTGGCTTAAGAAATTTTGATGTATACTCACAAAAAAGATCTGATGAAAATAAACCCACAACTAGAGATTCAGGTTGTTTTACCTGTTTTAGGGTTTGCTTAATTTTTTAGTTAATTACTTCTTAAAAAATCTGGGGTTGCTTAAGAAAAGTTTTGATTAAGGTTGTTACTCATCCTCAGAATGTTCGAAAATATCATTATTTTATGGGAATGAGTTTCAAAGTCTTATCCTAAGGTTGGTGGATTCCTGAATCCTGCTAAGATTTTGAACTATCCTTGAGTTTTGTTTTGTTGTCAAAAGTTTAGTTGGGGTTCATTCTTTTGCTCTGAGTTTTGAATAACATCCCTGCGAAACAGAGTAAGTATGCAAAGTAAATCTTTGGTGACTTCCACCTTTGGTCTTTAGCAGCCTTACAATATAGAATTGGCATAATATATGTTTTGATTTAATTAGTTAGTTTTTGTTTTTATTTAGGACAACCCGATCAAGATGCCAATGAATTTCCATCCTCTCGAGCTTGTCAGTTTCCTTAATCTACTTAGTTTGAGAGGCGATCAAACCAACTTCGAGTGGAAGATTCCTGTCAGCAACCATGGGTTGTATCATCATATAGATCTTCATACACTTGGCTAATAAGGTTTTATAGACTTGGCTAATAAGGTTTTAAGTTGTGTTCGGTGATCCTCATTCATTAGGGTTTCATTTAATTTTTAAGTTTTTTTTTTAAATTTTAGGTTTTTAAAACTTTTGGTTGATTAAGTTATTGACCTCACTTTTTTGAGGACCCCAAATTGACACCCAAAAATAGGACATGCCTTGAGTTGCCCACATTGCTTAAATATCTCTGGACACCTTTTTAAAAACCTAATGATCACCATGATCACTGAGTCCATCTTAGAAAGGGGGAATACCAACATCGACGTTTGAACCCATCTAGGGTTCCCAAAACCCTAGAAATTGGATTAACCCCCCAATACACCCTCTTTGTGCTCGAACCATTATGACAACCCAAAATGATCACATCGATGATAACAAACCCTAATTTGGTTAACCCTGGACCCATTGGCCATCACCTTGACCATTTGGTCAACCCTGGACCGAGCGGTCATCACATTGACCCTTTCGTCAACCTTGGACCCAATAATCACCACATGGACCATTTGGTCAACCCTAACACCATATTGGTCAAAATAGACCATTTGGTCAACCATCTCACCAAATTGGTTAAAATAAACCATTTGGTCAACCCTAATGCCAAATTGGTCAAAATGCACCATTTGGTTAACCCTTACACCAAATTGGTCAAAATAGTTCAGTTGGTCAACATTGACATCCAATTGGTCAAACTTGGGTATTTGGTCAATCTAAAGACTTGATTGGTCAACTCTAGTCAAATTAGTCAATTATAAAGCCCATTGGTCAAACATGGTCAACCTTATGAGTTTGACCTAATTAGTTGATTAATTAAATAATTAATTAAGTTATTAAAATAGCTCATGAGGGACTTTAGCCCACATGGTCTAGAAGAAGGCCCAGCCAATGCATGAAGCCACAAGCCTAAAAGCTTCTCCTTCACCCATGACCCATGGGTCATCCATGACCCATAAACCCAATATGACACATCAACCACATGAGTTTCATGAGGCCACATCACCTAGCCACGATTTTTGACTTGGGGTCAAAGATAATCATCAGGGGGAAAGTGACATGGCACATTGGTAAAAATCCACATAATCTATTTTGAGGAGAGAGGGATTATCAAGATTAACAGCTTCCCAACCTCTCAATCCACCTCATCTCCTCTCCAATTGGAAGAGAGCTTCACCCTAGCCTCTCTCCCCACCATGCATGAACTTATCTTGACTTAACCATGGAAAGAAGGGAAGAGATAAAGCTAAGCAGAAATTCTTCTACCTTAATCTTCCTTGAGCTCCACTGCACCACCTTCCACCTTTGCCAATGAGTTCCAAGCCATCTTTCCACCTTCCATGGATATTTAAAGAGCTTGACCGAGAGCCCTAAACATGTTGATGACATATAGAGCCCTCAAGTTCTTGGGCTAGCAAAAACAACTTTGCTCCCCAATTTTATATGTCAATACGATGTATGCGGTTATATTCTTAATTTTTCCTTGCTTATAATTTTTACTATACAACGGTGCCAAAAAATTGATCACTAGCAACAACTAGATAAGAACTTGAGTTTCAAGCTAATAAGAATAGAATTATTATATTTAAATATGATATACTACGCAAGTATATGTATTGTTATCAAGGAATATAAGACTTTTTTATCAAGCCTGAAATATTGAACCCACAGAAAAAAATAAAAAATGCAATTAACAATCAGAAGAAATTAGATAACAAATTCTACTTAGAAAAATATTCTTAGTCAAACTTTAGATGTTATAATAGGAATAAAAATTCAATTCTTTTTGTAATTTTTTATAATTGAATGTAAAGTAAACAACTAACTAAAACTTAACTAGATATTTGTATAATGAAAGCAATATAAAAAAAATTATTTTTCCTTATCATGAATCAATAACAAGTATATGAATTATGTTATGGAAGTATTCAAATTGCATTGTGCAAAATAGGAACAAAAATATTATTTACTACTAGAGATGCTATAAAGAACATTAACTAATTTAAATTTTGAATAATCTTAAAGATGGGTTAGGTGGGAAGATACTAGCTATCACTCTAGATTTCCTTCTTCTCCCTCCACCTGGGAGCTAACATCTCGTATTCAAACCTAAAACAAAAAATCAAATTAGGGGCTTTAGTCTGTCACTCTAAAGTCCTCTAATTCTACACCCTTCAAAGTTTATTTCCTTGTTTATTTAAACTCAATCATATGAATTACGTTCTCATCCATATAATCTCTCATGATTCTTAGTATTTGTTAGCTGAGACAAAACTATCTCAGATCTTACATGTTCTAACAATAGATATTAACATCTTAATTGGCCAAATCAAGAAGTAAATGAAGTACAAGGTTTCAAATCTTCACAACTTATTCCAACATTAAAGATTATTACTTCACACAACTTCTATCTAACAATTAATCACTTATCACTTTAAGAAAAAATATAAAGAAAACTACTCAGAATTCATGGAGAAAATAGAACCACACTTAAGTTTGAAGGTAAAAATCATGCAAACAAAAAATAAGTCTAAACTAAAGCCAAATGTAGTCACAAAGGTAAAGACTTATCTCAATCCTCTCCACCAAACTCTTGAAGTTCTTTTGGATCTCTTCATTCTCTTACAATACAAACTACAACTCAAAATAAAAAGGAAAGGGGTGTAGCAACGTGTGGAAGAAATCGTAGGGGAGTGTGGAAGGGCTGGAAGAAGTCTCTCGAAGAAGGGGGGAGGGGGTTCAGTCTATTTTAATCTTCTCGGAGTTGCTCCATTCAAAAGAAAATTGAATATATTTTTGTGTCCATTAATTACTTCCCACATTTTTACCAAGGGTTGCATCAAACACCTCTTAAAAAATTCATTCAAATTCATTGAATCTCCAAGTAACTACTTCTGGCGCTAAAGCGCGATGGTGACCCGGGTTTGATCCCTGACAACGATGCCAAAAATTTGGTCTTGATTTTATATGTCAATGTGATGGAGAAATCGTGTAAACTGTTGAAGTCAATGTGATTTATGCGCTTATATTCTTAATTTTTCCTTATAATTCTTACTTTGCAACGGTGCCAAAAACTTTATCATTACCAATAGCTAGGCAAAAACTTGACTTCGAAGCAAATAAAAATTCAATTATTTAATTTAAATATAGGAAACTACGCAATTATATGTGTCATTATCAAGTAATATAGCACATTTTGATTAAGCCTCAAATATCAAACCCACAAACAAAAAAATACAACATGCAACTAAAAATTAGAAGAAATTAGATAATAAATTCTACTTAGGAAAATATTCATAATCAAATTTTAGATGCTATAATAAGAATGAAAATTTGATTCTTTTTGTAATTTTTTATAATTGAAAGTAAAGTAAAGAACTAACTAAACTCAACTAGATATTTATAAGAAGAAAATAATATAAATAAAATATCATTTTCCTTATCTTGAATAAGTCAAAGTATAGGAATTTTGTTGTGAAAGTATTCAAATTGTGTTGAGCCAAATATGATGTAGAAATCATACAAACTCTTAAAATATCTTTATATGTCATTACGATGTAAAAATCATGCAAACAAACATAAAGTCTAAATTAAAA
Organism: Phalaenopsis hybrid cultivar; assembly: GCA_002079205.1. Lineage (NCBI taxonomy): Eukaryota > Viridiplantae > Streptophyta > Magnoliopsida > Asparagales > Orchidaceae > Phalaenopsis > Phalaenopsis hybrid cultivar. The sequence continues at coordinate 34,476 of JXCR01088045.1, read as the reverse complement.
CCAAATGTAGTCACAAAGATAAAAATATATCTTAAATCCTCTCCACCAAATTCTTGAAGTTCCTTTGAATCTCTTTCTTGTCTTATAATAAAAAATACAATTGAAACTAAAAATAAATGGGGGGCAGCGGTGTGTGGAAGAAATCATAGGGGAGTGTGGAAGGGCTGGAAGAAGTTTCTCAAAGAGGGGGGGGGGAGGGGTGGGGGATTCAATCAGATCCAAGTCCTTCTTTTCTAATTTTCCAAAAGATGTCATGTTGTCTCTTCAAAATGTGTCCACATTCAATAAATCTTCCAGGAGTTTCCCCCTTGCAAAAGCCAATTTAATGTATTCATGTACATTAACTATTTCCCACGTTTTCACGAGTGGTTGCTTCAAACACCTCTTCAAAAATTTGTCTAAAGTCATTGAATTCCTAAGTAACTACTTATGATGCTTAAGCGTGAGGTACTAGGTGCTTAGGCACTACCTTCTTGGTTTTATTGGCACGTAAGCGCCTGTTTTGGTTGCTTAGGCACCATAGTTCTTTTGTACACCTTCATATTTTCTCCAAATTTCATCCTTTTACACTCCTTTCACCATTTTTCATCCATTTGATTATACCATAAAGAAAAACACACAAATATCTTCGATTAAAGTGTAATATCTAAAAAATAGGTGTAAAAATGTGTACATAAAGACTATGTTTTAAGCGTATCAAATCCCCCAAACTTAAAATTTTACTTGTCCTCAAATGACACTCCAATCCTTCAAAACTAAAATAAGTAAATTTTGTAAATGATTTTCTTTAGGATATTCTAAAATTTTGATCTAGAAATATAATAGTCCAATTTATAAAAAAAATTAGTACATTAGACAAACTTAGAGTTTAGAAATTTTTAATGTAAAGAAGCTTAAAATTTTGAGTTTCTATCTAGTTCAGAAATATTTTATATTTTTCAAATATAGACTTTAAGCATTCTATCTTCTCCTCTAAAAAAATTTTATTAAGTATAATTATACTTTTTATATTATATCCTTAAGCTTAAGAGTTTCTGAAGTCTTATACATCAAAAAGATTAAATATGAAACCAATTTTTGATTAGACACTAATCTTGAAGCTTCTCCTCCCTTTTACAACTTTTTCTCTCTTTTTTTTCTAGATGAGGATTACTATATCAAGATAGGCCTTTACAGAAGTTGAAGTCCACTCCTCGTTTCCAAAAGCAAAGTTTTGATATAAATATGTTACTTAAAAACATAAGAATAGCTTTGAAAATTATTTTTAATAAACGAAGTTTAAGTATTGAAAATTAAAGTCTAATTCTTCTAAATCTTTCAAAAAAATAATTTTTCTTACTAAAGATAGTTACAATATATCTATCATTTCTACACTACATTTTTTTTAACTTTAAGTTTTTTTTTCATTACTATAGGTTTCAACTAAATTCTCTTACTCATTTTTATATTCAAAATTTTACTTCGCTAATATAACTTCATTTACACAATAATTTTTTTTCAACTCAAATTCAAATTTATTTTAAGTATATTTGAAAAAAAAAACTTTAAGTTTTAGAAAATTTTTCATTCCCCCAAAACTTAAATTTTTAGTAGGATAAAACATTTTAGCATCATATATATATATAGGTAGGAATGAAAACTAAAAGTTACATGCTTACAGTAATTTTTACATCCTAAATATACAAGTACAAAAATTAAAAAGAGGAGTAAAAATTTAATTGATCAAATTTTAATTTAACTTTAACTTATTGAGATTCATTAAACTACTATGTAGTGGAGGATAACATAAAAGCAAACAAATACATTAATAGACATTCAGAACTGCAACATAAAGAAAATACCTGGTAGTAACTTGAAAATTTTAAACATGAAGTTTTTAAGTGAAAGTTAGTAACGTTATAAAACTTCCAAAGATTTAGGATTACTTCAACACAAACTAAATAAATACAGTAGACAACATAGTTAGCACAATTACTACCACAAAAACAAAATTTAACTACTCAAATTAACATAAATACATCACAGCAGTGTCTAACAAAACAAAACAATAACAAAAGTAGCAGTCTCAACAAGTACAACACATGACAAAAAAACAGTGTAATATAACTGTACCACATAAAGTTCACAATAATAATAACAAAAAAATAAACTAAAGCACTCTGTTTAATCCTCCTCCTCCTCATCATCATCACTATCATTGCCATGCAAAAAGGAAGTAGGCCCATATGATGGATATCATGGATATGAAGGGAAAACTATACTTGGTCACCTCTTATAAGGTTTTCCAAAGATGAGTGAAATTTCTCCTCATAATCACTATGTCTTCTTATATATCCATTCAAATGATCTAAAATTTTTTTTAAATACAACACTTTGACATCCTTTGTAATAAGTGTGACTGCGAATCATAACCAGAAGTCTGACCTTATGATGTTGAAGCACGTGAAGATAGAAGCATGGGTAGTACAGACACCTGAGCTGCTAAAAAATTTTCTTTTCTAGCCAAATATCGAGTGATGTGAATAAGTCTTCACATTAACACTCATAATAAGCTTTAGAGGCCGTAGTATCTCTTGCCAGCTATTGAATCTAATATCTTTCTGCTCACATAATGAAAATATCAAGGATGCAAATCCCAAAGCTGCAGTAGTAGCAGCGACAACAAAACTGGTGATATTATCATAATTCAGAGCTCCAATGGCAGTGTGCTTGAACTGCTGAATGAAATAGTTCAAGCTAGCTCTATCTCGAGTAACTTCATTGAGGCGGTTGTTTGGTAGCAGACGAGCAAAAATAAATTAGTGTCACAAGTTTGATGTGGCATCTAACTTTGACACGGGGATGTTGACTCTTCTTTCATTGATGATCTTCCATAGTCCTCTTCCACTAGTTAATGATGATATGATCTCGTCTAACTCCTCCTCAGTTAGATTATAGTTTGAATAAAAACACCATGTACTAGGGGGCAACTGCTAGAAAATGTTTATTAACTTTGGGGAGAAAGGCACTAGTTTTCCTCGAATCATGACCCGATCTTGTTTAGCTTCAGGGGGATTCGTATAGAACTCCAAACAACAAAAATCATAACCATAATAGAAAAAAAACAAAAAACATTCCCACTATTGGCGAACAATCAAGTCTTCTATTGCTCCACCTAGACTTATAAAAGAACTTTCAGGAATCAGTTTTGTCGACTGTAGTGCGTCACTATATCTGTTATGAGCTCTCGTGATAACAAAATTGTTTGAATCAAAATAGTCCTTCAATTTACTTCTCTTCATTCTTGGGTCCATTTCTAAAATTCATATAAAATTCACAATAAATCCGAAATTCAACTCTAAATCACTAAACTCAACTTCAAAAAGCATAAACTATCATTTCTAAGTGTTTCCCTAATGTTTTTCTCAAATTCTCACCATGAATAGTGATTTTCAGTAAATCCATAATGTGCTAAAAATAAAAGGTGAAAATAAATAAATTTTTACATAGAAGTGAAGCTCTTACCTCAAGAAGATCAAATATAACAAATTTGGCTTGAATCCACCAAGAAAGCATTGCTTTATAGGAAGCCCTAGCTGTCAAAATAACAAAAACTAGAGGTATGAGACAAAGTCAAGAAAAAATGGAGGTTTTCTTCTCAGTTTTCCACTTTAAAAAGTTTGTGAACTAATTTATGGGAGCCGACACTTAAGCGTGATTGGTTCGGCGCTTAGGTGCTTACCACTCGTATTATCCAGTACTTAAGCAAAAGGTTTTGGTGCTTCGGCCCCAGTGCACAAATTTTGATATTTTTTATTTTTTGTAAAATGCACTTCTAGCCTAAGTCAGCCACTTATTAACTAATTTGATTTAGCACAAAATAACACAAAATTTTACACAAACAAACACATATTAATTCACAAACAAATACAAACATTTACGATACATAATTTCTCAATCCAAAGAGTCTTGAATGAGATAATTCCTAAGCAAAAATACTAAACAAAATTAACATTAAAAATACATAAAATAAACTTAATAATTAGAAACAAAAACTAAACAAAAAAATTAATACCACTCTTCTTCTGGTGGAACAAATCCTGGCCTTTCATTAATTCCTCCTTGGGCATTTGGAATATAGACTTGATAGAACAGACGGTGGTGAAGAACTATGGTTGACTCTTCTTCACTCCATTGGATATTTTTCAAATACATAGCCTTGTTCGCTTCTTCAATAAAATTGTTTTAGCTAAATTGCATCTTAAGTTGCCATCCATTATGCTTCAAATGTACGTTGACTTCCATTACTTTTGCTTCAGTTGAAGCCACGTTAGCCTCAATTTTTGTGACTTTCTATGCTATTACTTCTATACTAATGGCTAGGAAACCGTTGTGTAACTCTTGCGCACTTTGACAATGATTTTCTTTTTCATAGCTTCCTCCATTTTCATATCAATCTCCCAAGATGAAATCTTTCCAAGATCTCTCATTCTTCACTTAGATTTTAGGGTTAAAATTTAAGTGGGGGTGAGAATTCTCTTTAGTCCCTTCAATTTATAGGCTTTAGAACAAGCCTAAAACTACTAGAGACACTCTCAGACCACTAACCCACGTTAAAACCCACTAAACCATGTTTAAAACTTCTAGAAACATAATTTAGCATGTTTAGTAAACTACCGCGCTTAAGCGTCGGCGCTTAATTTAGCACAGGTCTGATTAACGTCCAAATACTCATTCTAACATATCTAAGTCTTTTATTAAGGTCTTAGAATCTTTAATAAATCATTAAATAATCAAAATATTACTACATTTTTCTTAATTAAACATAACAACATAATATTCAAAACAAAAAACACACATATAACTATGGGTTGCCTCCCACAAAGCGCTTGGTTTAACGTCGTCAACTTGACATAGTCAACACTTACTCTGGTTGACCTAATAGCATACAATTTTTTAATTTAAGTTGATGTTGACCTCATTTTTGAGGTCTTCTTTTCCTTTCTCTAAATGCCCTAGAATCTAGCCTTAAGACCTCCCTATTTTGACTCTCTTAGAGGACTAGACTGGGACCGACACCCCTTAAAAATTCAAGTCATTTCTTCGCTCTTTGCAGTTTCATATGAACTGTTCCAGATCCTCAATATTCAATTGAATTGATCGAAAGGCCAACATATTGAAGCTCAAATTGAGCTCCTATATAAATTTGAAAGACGTAGGTGGACACCGTGGCGCGTGCATTGTTTGACTTGCCACTACGAGTGTCGTACTTGACTTTAGTTGTTGCTTATGCGAGGACCGGTCAATATTTTCATCTTACTTGTTAAACGACTTCGGTCGGGCCAACATAATTTCGTTTGTCGCGCTACGCACGAATCAAATTCAATTTGGGACGATCATCAATGACCTTGTCTGGATGATTCCAGATGACGAAACGGACTGCGCTATTGCGTCCGGGACGTCAATTTTAGCTAGGGAGCACACTCATTTTGTCACGAGTCCGAACGCGAGTGGATCACACAAAACTTAATATTTAATTATAATTTTCTTTAATAAAAAAAATATATTTGATAATTTTTTTTAACAAAAGATAATCTTTTAAATTATAATTCTCACTTCACCCTTGGTCTCGGTTATTTGCCCTAGCCGAACCGTCAAGCCCCTTGTCGGTTTGTCGGTCATCCCTTCCCTTTCCGAGCCTTCATCACTGGTAGCATCACCGGTAGCCTGTTGTAACGAACTTTCCAGCCTAAACGAGTCCGGAAACATTCTTGTTCTTGAATTTGAATGTCCTCTTTGCCCTTCATGGTGTTTCTTGTCACCTCCCCTTTTTTCACCGCCGGTGAGCTCTAGTTCGCTCGATGGCTATAAATACCCCAGGAGGGGAAGAAGAAGAGGATTTTTTTTTTTGAAGACTTTGGAGAAATATAGTGCTGCAATTTTTTTTTTAAGCATTCTTTCTTGCAATCTTTTCTCCACCCTCTCCCTTCTTGAGCTAGAAAGGAATTTAGGTTAGAGATTATTAATTTGAGATATGGATAGTTTTAAATCTGCTTTTAATGGCTTGATGCTGCGATTCCATTACTTCTGTTGCCTCATTTGAATATACTGTGGAGAAGTTTTCTAGCTTGATGGAAATGTCTAGAGCCACTTATTCTGATGCTGCTTTAATTTGAATATGTTTAATGGCTACGTTCTTTTAATTCTTTTTTAAATAAAATTTAAGAGTTCATTCTCCCAGATATTTTATTATTTTTATTCAAAATGTACAGCAGTTTATATTTTGGTTCTTGAGAATTTATTTGGAGCTGGATTCTTGCTCTTCTTGCTGCCTTATTCGAATGCATATAATAGAAATATTTTTGGTTATGGAGAATCAATTTTGAGGCTCATCTTTTTGTTCTTATCACTGCCTCTATTTGAGTAAAGATTTTTGAATCTGTTTTATAATTCTGTTAATATTTGAGGAGGTTGGTTGTATATGCTTCTTGTTGCCTCTATGTGAATATACATGTTGGAGATTCAAATGAATATATTGGAGGTCTTTCTTTAGTTTTGTGAATTAATTTAGAGTAGCGGCTTTACTCTCTTTGCTTCTCTTTGTTTAAATATATGATGGAAATTATGTTGAATGACTTGAGAAGTCTTTATAAGGCTCGATTTTTCTCTCTTTGCTCCTCTTTGTTTAAACTTTTGATGGAAATCATTTTTGAATGCCTTGAGAAGTCTTTGTAGGGCTTGGTTTTGCTCTCTTTGCTTCTCTTTGTTTAAATATTTGATGGAAATTATTTTTGAATGCCTTGAGAAGTCTTTGTAGGGCTCGGTTTTGCTTTCTTTGCTTCTCTTTGTTTAGATATATGATGGAAATTATGTTGAATTACTTGAGAAGTCTTTGTAGGACCCGATTTTGCTCTCTTTGCTCCTCTTTGTTTAAACATTTGATGGAAATTATTTTGAATGATTTGAGGAGGATTTGTGGGGCTCGGTTTTGCTCTCTTTGCTTCTCTTTGTTTAATTATATGATGGAAATCATTTCTCTATGCCTTGAGAAGTCTTTGTAGGGCTCGGCTTTGCTCTCTTTGCTCCTCTTTATTTAAACATTTAGTGGAAATTATTTTGAGTAACTTGAAGAGGATTTGTGGAGCTTAATTTTGCTCTCTTTACTTCTCTTTGTTTAAACACATGATAGAAATCATTTTTATGCTTTGAGTAGTCAGTATTGGTAGCTCAGTTTTACTTCTTGCTATCTCTTTTTTCGAGTATGAGCATTGAAAATATTTTGGTGCTCTGAATAGTTGTATGGGGGCTCGGTTTTTGCTCTCTTTGCTTCCTTTTGTTCTTCTTTGATGTCCCTTATTTAAATACCAGCTGGAAACTATTTTTTGGTTTAAAAATTACATTTGAGGCTTGAGTTTTGCTCTCTTTGCTTCCCTTTGTTCCTCCTTGCTATCTCCTTTGTTCGAGACTTGTTGGAAGTATATTTGGAGTTTGATTTTGGTCATCTTTGCTTATCATTATTTGAATAGCTGTTAGAATTTTTTATTTATGATTGGAATACATATTTGGAGCTGTAGTTCCTACCCCCCTTGCTATCTTATTTGAATAAATATCAAAAAATCATTTTCGAATTTTGAAAATTGCTATAATACTTTGGATTTGCTACTGTTGCTCTTATTTAAATGAATATGGGAGTTTCTTGGTGCTTTGGATGCTTAATCTTGAGGCTAGATTTTGCTTCCTGTGGTTCCTTATAAATATATATATATATATAATAAAATATACATATGTGTTGATGAAAATTTGTTTTTCTGCTAAATTTTTTTCTTGGAACTTACTTTGGAATCTAATTATCTCTTGATTGCTTCCTCTGGTCATAGGCCTTTCTGTTATTCTTTTAGGTGTGGGTGTAGGTTGATATTCCTGTTTGGTGTTCCTTAGCCGTGAGTTTCACTGCTGCCTTATCCGAAAACATTTATATAAACTTTTTGTTTTTTTCTTTTTTTCTTGTCTCCTGGGAATTAAATGGCATTTTTGTAAATCTATTATTATTCTTTAATATACATTTAACTTGGTGATATTTGCTAGCATGTTAAAGTAGAATTTGAAGGAATGCATAAGTTGGAACTTTAGAGGAATGTTTACTTAATCCTTAAAGGCTACTGGAATTGGCTTTCGGCTTATATCAATTATGTGGATTTGAATTTGATAATACAGGAATGTAGCACATTTCTTTATGGAAAATTCATGGGGTTTACAATAGGGATATGTATATGTTAAAGTTTGAACTTAAAGGTGGAAGGTGGATGTTATAGAAATGCTTAAATAGATGCTTCTTTCATTTCTCTTGATACAAAATATACAAAATTTGTTGAATGAGCATATGAAATATTGAGGGGTAACAGACAATGATGCAAGAGAACCATTTGACAACTTAGTTTATAGCTGAGATATAAAATCGATGTTCAATTAGTTCGATGCCCTTTCACCTCTAGATCGTTAACAACTTTAACCATTTTTCAAAAGTTTCGAGAATCGGTAATAAAAAAAAAGAACAAATATTACAGACACTGCACAGATACTACACTCACAAAGGAATAGATACTACATACACTACACAGATACTACGCTCACAAAAGAACAGATACTACATACACTGCACAAATATTACATCCACAAAAGAACAGATATGACACTACACTGTAGACACTATATCCACACACTACACTCTGTACGACAGATATTACATATCATGTATAGATACTTTGGGTTTTATACAGATATTGCACTTGCACAAGAAGTATATACTACACTCATACACACTATATAGTTCACACACTACGCCTTGCACGACAAATACTACATGCTACATACACATACACTACACTTCAATGAGTTCAGACACTACATTTCACGTATAGATGCACCACACTTTGAAGAGTTCAGATACTACTCTATTCACATATTCACTAAATGACGGAGTTTAAGACTGTCTGATTATAGGGGTGATTCGTTGGTGGCCTCTAGTTGATGTTGATAGGTTGACTTTGATATATCAGTTGCCTGTGGGATTGAGATAGAGAGAAAAGGGGTCTAGTCTGAGCCTATCCCTAAATTAAAATCTAATATCCCATCTTGAGACTTTCATATGCTCATCATTTAATTTTCCTTTTATAATCTGCAAATGTTTACCTAACCCATTTATATCATACAATTGTAATCTATTTTGAAGCTTTAGCAGAATTTGATCAGGTATGATTTTATTTATTTAATTTTCGTACTTTATTTTCTGCATATTTCCATTTATTTTGTACCATACCACACTTTGCTACATGTCTCATGCACTTTCTTATCACATCTTACAGGATAGTCTTTTTGTCTATCCTTTGTTGTATTGTATACATTTACCAGTATTCATGCTTTAGTCGCTACCTTTCTAATATGTTTGTGTAATCCCCTAGGATAGGTCATTTGAGGCATGATTTTTTTTATCATCCTCTCTTCTCTCTCTCCTTTTCTCAGAATGAGATGATGATGTGGTCGATTGACGATTCATCTCCGGACAACGGTCGGGACAACTACCAAAGATGGAAGGATGAGCTTATGTAGAACCTCGATAGATTTAAATAACATATCTATAGGACATTGAGGTTGTTCGTTTGGCACGACATAAATCCTCACATTATCTTTTAGGATTTTCTACGATTTTATAATGTACGATATAAGTCATAAACATTTTAGGATTTTGAGGTGGTCGTTCGGTACGACATAAATCCTTACATTTTCTCGGGCTATTTGCATATGATATACAGATATAAGTCTCGAATATCTAAATAATTTGCATGACTGAAACATCAAATAATTTCTGTTTCAAAGACGTAAAGCCAAACCATAGATTAGTTTGAGATGCCACTGAATATTATTCAGTATCTTCGACATTTCCTACTTTTCACTCCTTTGGATTCTGGAAATAACTGTTCCTATTTGAACCTATCCCATTTGACTTTTCCTATGAATAATCATGGAAACTTTAACGTTGAACTCTTGAAGACAAAACCTCTGATCATTATCGAGAGTTTTCTTAGGTAACTTTGGTTTTCTAAGATGTAATTAACTATAGGGGCTTGCTCCTATAGAGAATTTAAGAACCCAGATTTATCTAAACCCTATCTAATCTTTATATTAGATAGGGAAATTTGCCTGCTATAAATTTTGCAGACCAAAACAGAGTCGTAAACTTTTAAGTTTAGATAGTTATACGTACCAATAAGTGATATGTCCATCCTTCAAGATGATATATCATTTTTGGTGTCGTGCTCAGCTGTTTAAACTATTAANAAATTACATTATATATATATTAAATTCTGAATTTAAATTTTAAAATCTTTTTTTTGAAAGGAAAAAATAGCCGACAGTTGATCTCAACAGAATTAGGGTTTCAGCCTGTGACCATTCACTTTGAATATCTTCTCAGTTTTAATATCTTTGATATCCATAGCTCCAAAAGGATAAACTTTCATCACAACAAATGGGCCCATCCATCTGGACTTAATTTTGACCCGAAATAATCTTAATCTTGCATTATATAGAAAAACTTGCTGCCCTGTCTCAAAATATTTAGTAAGAATCATCTGATCATGCCACATCTTCATCTTTTCTTTATAAATCTTAACACAAACTTAAGATTCATTATTAACTCTTTAAGCTCATTTAATTAAAGTAGTCTCTTCTCACCTACATCCTATAAATTATAATTAAATTCTTTAATAGTCCAATAGGCTTTATGGTCAAGTTTAATTGGTAAATGACAAGCTTTCCCAAATATTAGCCTGAATGAGGACAATATTATAAGAGTTCTATATGCAGTCCTATAAGCCCACAAAGCATAGTCAAGTTAGACTAACTAATCAATTTTAGTTGGATTCACAATTTTTTCTAATATTCTTTTAATTTCACGACTGGATTATTCAGCCAAACCACTTATCTGAGGATGACAAGCAGTAGCAATTTGATGTTATTTACAGATTTTCTCAATTTGGTGAAATAACTACTGGTGCAATGACTAATTTTTCTTTTAATTGCTCAAAAGCTTTTAGGCACTCCTTATTAAAATCAAATATTACATTTATTTTTCAAGCGAATGTCATAGAGGCTTAGCAATTATTGAAAAGTCTTTAATATATAGCCTATTGAATCCAACATGTACTAAAAAAACTCCTAATTTCCCTAACATTAGTTGGGTAAGGTAAATTAGTTATCACTTTAATTTTTGTAGGGTCTACTTCCACACCATTGTCTGATATATATTGAACTAAAATAATTCCTCCTGCTATAATAAATTGTCATTTTTCTCAATTAATCACTAAATTTCTTTCCTCGTAGCACTTAAGAACTTTCTATAAATGTTCTAAACATGATTCAAATGAAGTTCCAAATACTAAAAAAAATATCTATTAAAACATCAATTTGTTTTTCAATGAAATCACAAAAAATAGCCATCATACATCTTTGAAATGTTGGAGGAATATTATATAAACCAAAGGGCAATCTTATAAAGGCAAATGTACCATAATAACTGGTAAAAGTTGAATTCTCTTGATTCTTAGGAGCCTTTTATATTTGGTGATAACCAGTATATCCATCTAGAAAAAAAATAGTATTTATGCATAGCTAGTCTATCCAACATTTAATCTAGAAAGGGTAGTGGAAAATGATCATTCCTAGTGATGAGATTTAATTTTCTATAACCAATACATATTTGTCACCCTATGACTTGTCTTATTGGTATCAACTCATTATGTTCATTCATAGTCGCAATCTCTCCTCCTTTCTTAGGAACGCAGTGAATTGGACTAACCCATGCACTATCTAAAATTGGGTAGATTATTCCAGCATATAACCACTTTAAAATTTCTTTCTTAACAACTTTTTTCATAACAAAATTCAATCTCTTTTGAGGATCAGCCCTTAGTTTTCAGTTCTCTTCCATATGAGTCTATGCATACAAATTGAAGGATTGATTGTCTTAATATCAGCAATTATCCATCCAAAGGTTTTCTTATAATTCTTCAAAGATTTCATTAAACCCACTTCTTCTTCTGCAGTTAATTTTGAAGAAATTACAACCAGTAATGCTGAGGAATAACCTAAAAAGACATATTTTAAATGTTCGGAAAGTAACTTCAACTCAAGTTCGTGAGGTTTTTTAATTGATGGATGAAAAGATTTCTTTTTTTTCTATTGTGTCCAAGGCTTCAAAACTTTCTCGAACATAATTCAAATCTTTCTTATAGAATTCTTCAAATTTATCTAATTCTTCTTCTTTATTGTGTGCCAACTCTTTTATTTCAGATTTCTCTTCATAAGTTGTTTTGAAATGACATTCACTCAAATATTTTATCACATCCATTCTGTAACATTGATCATCTTTACCTTTTGTAGGATATTTTCTTAATTTGGAAATATTAAATGTAACTATTTGATCATTAATGTTCATAGTTAATTCCCTTTTGTGCACATCTATCATTGCTCTTCCTGTAGCTAGGAAAGGTCTCCTTAAAATGATGTGTATCTCCTTATCTTCCTCCATATCTAACAAAATCAAATCACCAAGAAATATAAATTAATCCTCTTTCACTAATACATCTTCTATAACTCTCTTAAGATATGTTTTTGAACAATCTTCTAACTATAGAGTTACAGTAGTATGAGATATTTCTCGTAATCCCAATCTTTTAAATATTGACATGGGCATAAGGTTAATGCTTTCACCTAAATCACGTAAAGCTTTCCCATAAATTTTGTTTCCTATTTCACATGGAATTATGAAACTACCAGGATCATTAAGCTTTTCAGGAAGCGTTTTCTTAATTATAGCATTGTGATACACCTAAAATATATAGTGCTTTTAGACACATTTTTATACCTATTTTTGTGATATTGCGCTTTAATGGAAGGTATTTTTGTGTTTTTCTTTCAAATACAGGTAAAAAGGTGAAAAAAGCTTAAAGGAGTGAAAAAGGATCAAATTTGGATCAAATATGTGAAAAATGTGCAAAAGTGTTTTGGCGCCTAAGTGTCGGTTAAACAGAGAAGACCGCACCTAAGTGCCAGAGGCTCCACGCTTAAGCGCTAGTGGCAATTATTGGATGAGTAAATTTGGTTCTTGCAAATTTTGAGGAGCTTTTTGAGGCACTTATTGGCTTAGTAGGTGGTTACAACAACCACGGACGAAAATTGTTGCGAAAGACTGCATCTCTTGAAGAAATACATCAAATCAAGACACATTTTGAAGAGATACTAAGACACCTTTTGGAGAATTATAAAATAAGGAAGATTGAGACTTTGAAAGTGGTCCTGAAAGTACTGAAAATGTTTTGAAAGTTCTAAAATTGGGGAGTTGGTTGGAGAGATTTTCTGGCACCACATATTTATCCTTTTTTTTAGTTTTATATTGAGAGAGTTGTAAAAGAGAATAGATTCAAAGGAACTTCAAGAGTTTTGTGGAATACTTAAGATAAGTTTTTATCCTTTTGAAGAGATTCAAAGGAACTTCAAGAGTTTGGTGGAGGACTTAAGATAAGTTTTTATCTTTTTTGTTCAAAGGAACTTCAAGAGTTTGGTGGAGGACTTGAGATAAGTTTTTATCTTTTTGTTTTAAACAGATTCAAAGGAAATTCAAGATTGGTGGAGGACTTGAGATAAGTTTTTATCTTTTGTTTTAGACTACTTTTGGTTTTAATTGAAATGGGAGAGGACTTGAGATAAGTTTTTATCTTTTTGTTTTAGACTACTTTTGGTTTTAATTGAGACTTAGGACTTGAGATAAGTTTTTATCTTTTGTTTTAGACTACTTTTGATTTTAATTGAGACTTGTTATTGTTGAGATAAGTTTTTATCTTTTATTTTAGACTACTTTTGGTTTTAATTGAGACTTATTGTTGAATTGAGACTTGTTGTTGGTTTGACAATGATTTCTACTTTTAAACTAAAGTGTGATTTTATTTATTTGCATGAATTCTGAGTAGTTCTGTTCATCTTTCTTTTGAACATGATAAGTAATTAAGTTTTGAATGGAAGTTATGGAGACTATTGATCTTTAATGTTGGAAGTAGTTGTGATGATTTAAATCGATGCACTTCATTTACTTCTTTATTTGGCCAATCCAGATGTTAAAATTTGTTATAAGAACATGTAAGAACTGGACTGATATTGTCTCAGTCAACAATTGGAAAGAATCATATGAGATTGTATGATGAGATTGTAGTTCATTTGATTGAGAGAAAATAAATAGGGAAATTTTCATTAAAAGGTGTAGAGTTAGAGGACTTTAAAGTGACAGGTTAAAGCCCCCAACTTACTTTATTGTTCTAGGTCCTGATACAAGATCTTAGCCCCCAGGATTTTACTTCTCGATTTGGCCAATCTGATACGAGATGTTAGCCCCCAGGTGGAGGGAATCGATGTTTGGTTTATTGTTTTAGGTTTTGATACAAGATGTTAGCCCCCAGGTGGAGGGAATCAAGGGAGGGTTAAAGCCCCCAACTTGGTTTATTATTTTAGGTTTTGATACGAAATGTTAGCCCCCAGGTTGAGGGAATCGAGGGAACTCTAAAGTGAGAGCTAGTATCTTCCCTGCCTAGCCGGTCTTCAGAACTATTCAAACTTTAAATTAGCCAATATTATTTATAACATCTCTAGCAAGGGTAAGGAATGATTGCTCCTATTTGACACAACACAATATGCATACTTCCACAACAGAATTCCTATACTTATTATTGATTCATGATAAGGAGAAATATATTTTTCATATTTAGTACTTTTCTTCTATAAAACTCAAGTTATCTTTTTAAGTTTGTTTTGTTTTTGTCAAAATATTAAAATTACCAAAAACATTTAAACTTTCTTAACTGTGAAAATGACTTTAGTTTAATTAATTGTCATTTTTAAAAATAAAAATTTTTCCAAAAGTGCATCTTACATATCTTTCCTATGGGTTCGAAATTCAAACTTTAATCAAAAAGTTCTATAGTACTTGATAAAGATACGTATACTTGTGTAGTATCTCAATATATATAAATTAAAAGTTAAATTCTTGTTTTTCTTCAAGATTAAGTTTTTGGTTTTTTTGCGAAATAAGAAAATATAAGTGAAAAATATAATCAGAATTATTGTTAGATTGTTGCATATAAGCAGTTTCGGGATCAAGTTTTCGGCGCCGTTGTGGGGGAAGTGAAGTGAAATTTTTAAAGAATGTATTGATTTTGAAGAATTTTTTTTTAGAAAGTCTTATTTAAACTTTAAGTTATTTTTTTTTTATTTTGGGTGTGCTTAGTTTTATTTTATTTTATGTTAGTGTATGCTAGTTCAGGTTCTGAAGGACTAGTGCCCTAGAATTCTGAATTAGAGAGAAATGTTAGAAAAATAAAAAAAACTAAAAGAATTAAAAATCTTGAAAAATCCAAAAAAAAATTACAGAAATGGCAAACCAAAATGATCAAAATGCTAAAATTCATCAAGAGTTTAGACCTATAAGAGATTATGACAACCCTACTCTAGATGAACTTCATTGTAGTATTCAAAAACCTACAGTAGTGGCTAATTCATTTGTACTTAAACTAGTTATTATCCAAATGGTATAAAAAAATTAGTTTGGGGGATCACCAACTAAAGATCTAAATTTACATCTTGCCAATATTCTAGAATTGTGTGCTACGTTTACATACGATGGTGTTTCAGATGATGTCATAAAACTTAGGTTATTTCCTTTCTCACTGAGGGATAAAACGAAGATGTGGTTGAATTCATTAACACTTGGATCTATCAGAACTTAAAGTTATTTAACACAAAAATTCCTTGCTAAGAGTTTTCCATAATAAAAAACTGCGAAGCTTAGAAATGATATTACATCTTTTAATCAGTTTGAAGGTGAATCTATTTATGAAGCATGGGAAAGATTTAAAGAACACTTAAGAAAGTGTCCACACCATGCTATACCAGTTTGGTTAATAATTCAAACTTTATAATGGATTAGTTGGATCTCTTAGAGCAATTATTGATGTCGTTGCTGGTGGTTCATTGATGTCAAAACCATTTCATGAGGCGTACGCTTTAATTAAAGAAATAGCTACCAATAATGTTTAATGGCCTTCTAAGAGGGTGAATCCTATAAAAGTAGCCAATATTCTTGAATCTGATGCATTTACTATGTTAGCAAATCAAGTTGCTACAATTTCACCAATTTGGAATGAATTTTTCTCAACAAATTTTCATGATTGAAGAGAATCTGTTATGCCAAACGGTAGATTCTCAAGCATCATTTGAAACTTTGAATGCCATAAATAATAAGCAAAATAATCCATATTCAAATTATTATAACCCATTTTGGAAAAACCATCTCAACTTTAACTGGAATAACAATACGGGCGGTAATAATGAGCAATGGGGGAACAACCAAGTAAACCAATTAGGAAACTAGAACAATCAAGGGAATAATAATTATAGATCTACTTATCCTCCATGTTTCAATAGTAATACAAAATTCAAGAAGAAGAAGTTGTCTATAGAAGAAGTGGTGTTGCAAATGGAAAATCAATCACAAAGTCAAGTAGCTACAATTAGAGATATTGAGAATCAACTTGGGAAAATAGAAAATTTAGTAAGTAATAAATCCCAAGAAACACTTCCTAGTAACACTAAATCAAATCCAAAAGACAAAAATAAAGAGCAAGTAAAATCCGTTCAACTTAGAGTAGGAAGAGAGTTGGAAGGTAGGGTTGAAAACAAAATTGAAGTAGAGAGAAAACAATTTGAAGAATCAAAAGAGGCCACTCCAAAAGATTCTGAAAGACCTATTTCTCCACTTAAAATTGATTTGGAAAAACCACCACCTCCATTTCCTCAGAGACTTCAGACCTATTTCTCCACTAAAAATTGATTTAGAAAAACCACCACCTCCATTTCCTCAGAGAATTTGTCAACAAGAAGTTGGATAAGCAATTTTCAAAATTTATGGAAATATTTAAGAAGCTTACAATTAATATTCCATTTTCTAAGGCCTTAGAACAAATGCCAAGCTATGTAAAGTTTATGAAGGATATTCTCAATAGAAAAAGGTAGTTTGAAGATAATGAAACGGTTGCACTTCATGAGGAGTGCAGTGCTATAATTCAAAAAAAGCATCCCAAAAAGCTTAAAGATCTTGGTAACTTTACAATTCTATGTCCAATAGGAGACATATTTTATGCAAATGCTTTATGTGATTTAGGTGCAAGCATTAACCTTATGCCATTATCAATATTTAAAAGATTGGGAATAGAAGAAATAACCCCTATTATTGTAACTCTACAGTTAACAGATCGTTCGATAACATATCATAAAGGAGTTATAGAAGATGTTCTAGTGGAAGTGGATCAAATTATCTTTTCTATTGATTCATTGTGCTAGATATGGAGGAGGATAAAGAGATACCTATCATTTTGTCGAGACCTTTTCTAGCCACAAAAAGAGCAATGATAGATGTGCAAAAAGGAGAATTAAAAATGCGCGTCAATGATCAAACTGTTACTTTCAATATTTCAAGATCAATGAAACATCCTGCAAAAGCAAATGATGATGAATGTTATAGGATGAATGTTATAAGATATCTAAGTGAATGTCATTTCAAAACAACTTATGAAGAAAAATCTGAAGAAAAAGATTTGGAACACGAGTAAGAAGAGGAATTAGATCGATGTGAAGAACTTTTAAGGAAGATTCAAACTAAGCTCGAGAAAGTTTTGAAATTTTGGAGACGATAGATAAAGATAAATCATTTTTTCCATTAATTGAAAAACCTCTAGAACTTGAGTTAAAGTTACTTTCTGAACATTTAAAATATGCCTTTTTAGGAGATTCCTCTACTTTACTAGTTATAATTTCCTTAAAATTAACGATGGAAAAAAAAGAAAGGTTGATGAAAATTTTGAAAAATTTTAAAAAAGCCTTTGGTTGGACAATTGCTTATCTTAAAGGAATTAGTCCTTCAATTTGTATACAAAAAAATTCATATGGAGGCGAACTGCAAACCCAGAGCTGATCCTTAAAGAGGATTGAATCCTGTTCTAATAGAAGCTCTAAAGAAAGAATATTTAAGTGGTTAGATGCTGGAATTATTTACCCTATTTCAGATAGTGCATGGGTTAGTCCAATTCAGTTTGTTCCTAAGGTGGTTAGATGTTGGAATTATCTACCCTATTTCAGATAGTGCATGGGTTAGTCCAATTCACTACATTCCTAAGAAAGTAGGATTAACTATAAGTGTGAATGAACATAATGAATTAATACCTACTATACAAGTTACAGGGTAGTGAATATGCATTGATTAAAAAAAATAAATCTTGCCACTGGGAAAGATCATTTTCCATTACCCTTTCTAGAACAAATGTTTGATAGACTAGTTGGGCATAAATACTTTTCTTTTCTGGATGGATATACTGGTTATCACCAAATACAAATATCTCCTACGGATCAAGAGAAAATAACTTTTGTCAATACTTATGGTACTTTTGCTTTTAGAAGGATGTCATTTGGTTTACGTAATGCCCCTACTACATTTCAAAGATGTATGATGATAATTTTTTGTGAGTTAATTGAAGAAGAGATTGAAGTATTCATGGATGATTTTTCAGTGTTTGGAACTTCATTTGACTCATGTTTAGAAAATTTTTCTAAAGCTTTTAAGTTCTGTGAAGAAACAAAATTTAGTCTTTAATTGGGAAAAATGACAATTTATGATAGCAAGAGGAATTGTATTAGGTCATCAAATATCAGAAAATGGTATGAAAGTAGATCCTGCTGAGATTCAAGTGATCGCTAACTTACATTATCTAACAAATTAAGGGAAATTAGGAGCTTTTTAGACATGATCGATTCTACAGGCGATATATTAAGGAATTTTCAAAGATTGTTTAGCCTTTATACCATTTACTTGAGAAAGATGAAATCTTCAATTTTGATGAAGAATGCCTAAAAGCTTTCAATTTATTAAAAGAAAAATTAATCACTACACCAATTATAATTTCACTAAACTGGGGATAAATTTTTGAATTAATGTGTGATGTCAGTGATTATGCTATAGAAGCTATATTAGGACNTGAATTGATGTGTGATGCTAGTGATTATGCTATAGGAGCTGTTTTATGATAAAGATATGATAAAATTTTCAAAGTAATTTACTATGCTAGTAAAACTCATAATGAAACTCAAATCAATTATACAACAACTGAAAAAGAGTTATTAGCAATATTATATGTTTTGATAAATTTTGATCATATTTAATTGTAACTCATTATATAGTGCATACAAATCATTCTGTTATTAAGTACTTAATGAAAAAGAAGGATGCTAAACCTAGACTTATAAGATGGCTTCTTCTTTTGCAAGAATTTGATTTTGAAATAGTAGATTGAAAGGGGACTGAAAATCAAATTGCTGATCATTTGTCCAGGCTTGAGTTAGAAAAACCACTCATTTTAGAAAAGAAATTAATGAACATTTTCTACATGAAAAATTGTTCACCATTAATGAGTGGCGTGTTCCATGGTATGTTGACATTGTGAACTTTATTGTTATTGATATTATACCATATGGAATGACATACCAACAAAAGAGAAAATTTATTTCTGAAGCTAAGACTTATTTTTGGGATGACCCATTTTTGTATAAACAAGTAAAGGATCTAATTATTTGAAGATGTGTGTTATTAGAAGAAACTTATGAATTATCCAAAAATAGATTTTTGGGGATCATTTTGGTGTTGATAAAACAACATACAAAATTTTACAATTTGGATTCTATTGGCCTACAAGTGTTGATAAAATAACATACAAAATTTTACAATCTAGATTCTATTGGCCTACAATTTTTAGATATGTTAATGCTCATATCAAAACTTATGATAAATGTCAATGAGTAAGCAATATTTATCAAGAAATGAGATGCCCCTCAATTATATGCTAGAAGTTGAAATATTTGATGTTTGGGGATTAGATCTCATGGGACCATTTATACCATCTTTCAGAAGTTTATATATTCTGATAGCAGTGGACTATGTATCCAAATGGATAGAAGCTATTGCTTCACCTTGATGTGATGCTCAAAGTGTTGCAAAATTTTTGAAAACAAACATATTCTATATATTTTGGATGCCGAGAGTTATCATTACTGATGGGGGTAGTCATTTTAGAAATGCCATAATGGAGAAGTTATTAAGGAAATATCATATAAATCATAGGATTGCTACTGCTTATCATCCTAAGATAAGTGGTTTGGCTGAATTATCCAATCAAGAAATTAAAAGAATTATGGAAAAATTTGTGAATCTAACAAAAATGGATTGGTCAGTCAAACTTGACTATGCTTTGTGGGCTTATAGGACTGCATATAAAACTCCTATAGGAATGTCCCCATATAGGCTAATATTTGGGAAAGCTTGTCACTTACTAGTTGAAATTGAGCATAAAGCATATTGGGTGATTAAAGAGTTCAATTATAATTTGAAAGATGATGGTGAGAAAAGATTATTGCAATTAAATGAGCTTGAAGAGATAAGGAATGAATCTTATGAGAGTGCCAAGATTTATAAAGAAAAAAATGAAGATGTACCATGATCAAATAATTTTTACTAAAAATTTTCAGCAAGGGCAACATGTTTGGCTATATAATGCAAGGTTAAGATTATTTCTAGGCAAACATAAGTCCAGGAGGATGGACCCTTTTGCTGTGATAAAAGTTTATGCTTTTGAAGCTGTTGATATTAAAGATCCTATGTCTGGAAAATAATTAAAGTTAATGGACATAGATTGAAACCTTATTTTATGGGGAATCAACATAAATTTAATGATGAAATGATGTTTGGTCAACAAGAATAAGCACTGGTTACGTCGTGCTGACGACGTAAAACCAAGCGCTTTGTGGGAGGCAACCCAAAATTATCAAAGGCTTTTTTATTTTGATTGTTGTTTTATGTGTGATTAAGAAAATTTGAGTAATATTTTTGAAATTATTATGTGTTAGTAAAGATTTTAAAACTTTATTTAGTGACCAAGACATGTTAGAATGAGAATTTGGATGTTAAGTTGACTAGTACAAAAATGTGCACTGGCGCTTAAGCGCCGATCTGACGCTTAAGCACGGCAGTTTAAACACATGCAAAATTAATATTCTAGAAGGTTTCACCGCTAATTAGTTTGTAAAAACAGGCCAAGGCAGTTTATAAACATGTCTAGGAGTTATTCAAAGGATTTAAGACTATAAATAGAAGGGTTTTGTGAAGGAATTTTACACTAGATCATTTCTAGCCCTAAAAGTCTAAGAGAAAGTGAGATTTAGAGAAAATGCCTTCATGGGAGATGGAAGAAGGAAGAAACCATGAGGAAGATGTTCATTAGTGCACAACAGATGTATAATGTTTTCTTAGCTGTTAGTATTGAAGGGATATCAGAGATGATAAAAAAAATTGAGAATACTATGACTTTATTGGAGACCAAGGTAATTGAATTGTATGCACATCTAGAGCATATTTAATGGCAATTGAAGATGCAATTTAGCCATACAAGTTATATAGAGCAAGCGTATAAGGTGATGTTCATAAAGTAGAAGTGGATTGAAGAATATAATATTAGAGCTCGTCACCACTTTTCGTTTTATCAACTCTATATTCCTGGAGAGACTAATGAAAGACAAGAATTTATTGTTCCTTCAAATGAAGAATGAAATTAAGTTTAGTGTTAGAATTTGTGTGTTAGAAGTTGTTTTTTTCAAGTGGTTTAGTCGTTTAAGTCTTGTTTTTAGATTTATGACTTCTTATATGTGTTTAATTGTGAAATGATTGTTATGTATTTGTATTTAGAAAATTTTTCTCATCCAAGACTATTTGGAGTGCAAATTATGTGTTTAAAGGTATATGTACTTGTTTGTGAATTAATATAAGTTTGTTTGCGTGAAAATTTGTGTTATTTTTAGCCTCGAATTGAAATAGTTATTATGGAGAATTTTGAGAGAGAGGGACGTTATAGGAAGTTGAAAATAGTCATTAAAGTGCTATGAGACCATTTAGGGGTGGTTTACTTAAGAAAATAGTGCATTTTACTTTCATTTAAAAATTTTGAAAATCGTGCATTGGCGCCTATGCGCCCCATCTCACGCTTAAGCGCAAGCCAACCCGAGAGGCAGGCGCCTAAGCGACATTTACCCGCGCTTATACGTCGGTTCACAAAACCCGATTCGTAAATCGTTAAAGGTGAAATTTCAGCTCGAAAATCACCATTTTTAACGCCACCATCACCTTCAACCTCTTGAGTTTGTGATTTTTGAGGGCTAGGGCACATATAAAGTGAAGATTTCTTGGTGAAATCAAGTCAAATTTGCTAGATCTAAGTTCTTTAAGGAAAGAGTCTTTCTTCTATGCAAAAATTTTGGATTTTCACTATGTATTTTGAGCACATTTGAAGAAATTCAAAAATTCACTATTCATGGTGGAAAATGAGAAAAAGATCTATGGAAATTGCATGGGAAGTGTAGTTTATACTTTGAAAGTTTAGTTTAGTAACTTAGACTTGATTTTAGAATTTATTTTTGGAATTTATTATATTTGTAGAATGACACCAAGAATGAAGAGGAGCAAAGGAAAGATCCCTTTCGATTCGAGTAAATTTCTTAGTTCAAAGGCTCAGGATCGGAACAGTGATGCATTGCAATCACGAAAACTGATTCATGAGCGATGTTTTAAGAATCTAGGTGAAGACATAGAGGATTTGATCGTTCACCGACAGTGGTAACGATTATGTTATTTCTCTGCTGTGGCGGTTATTTTTGTTATTAGGGAGTTCTATGCAAACCTCCTTGAGGCTGAAGATAATAGAGTCATGGTTCGAGAAAAGTTGCTACCTTTTTCACTATAGGTATTCAATTTGTTTTATCATCTGCCACCTAATACGTTATGTTTTAATGTAAATTATAGTTTGACTGAAGCAGAGTTATATGAGATTATTTCTTACTTGATAGTTGGAAGAGGACTTTGGAAGATCACTAATGAGAGGTGAGTCAACTTCTCAACTTAAAAGGTATGTGCACCTTCAAAGGCCTGACACTATTTTATTTCTGCTCATCTGCTACCAACAAATCATTTCAGTGAAGTGACCAATGAGAGAGCGATGTTAAATTATTGTATCCATGAAGGAAAGCTCATCATTATAAGAGCTTTGATTTATCAGACTATCATCAGTTCTGCCACTATCGTTACCACTGCAGGTCTGGGAATTACTTCCTTGTTCTTTTCTTTGTGTGAGTAGGCTAAAGTTAAATATTATAGTTGTGAGGAGTTGTGTTTCCTTTAAAGCACATCACTAAGGTGAATGTGCAGACTTATTCTAAGCATTCTATTTTTGGTTTGAGAGGAGGATTTTTTGGGTGTTTTGGAATGGAGATGTCTGCTGCTTCTACCTCTGCTGCTTCAACATCTAGACCATGTACCTCACGTGCTTCTACATCTATAGATGAGTCTACTGAGACCCAAGATCAATTATTGCAGAGGATGATGGATCATATTAGTTTTACTGCTGATAAAGTTCATAATTTAGACTGTTTTGCAGAGCATGCTGATAGGTATTGTAGGAGAAAGAGTGATTATAAAGAGAAATTCCACTCATTAATGGAGAACCTAATTAGAGGTGACCCAGGAGTGCAATTTCCTCCATATCCTTGATATCCTGATTATGAGCTTGTAGAAAAGTGTTATAGCAGAGATTCAGAAGCTGAGGAGTAGAATTGAGAGATTTTTATGTTTGTAATATGTGTTAGACTTTGTGCTTTGGACTTGAGAGTTGTGATGTGTTGTTTATTTTTATGTTGTGGAGTATGTGGTGTGGTACTGCTACATTTGCATCTTTGTGATGATATGTCCTATGTATTGTGCTTTGGACTTTTTTATTTTATTGTTATTACGATGTTTGTGTTAGTTAGTAGTTTGTTTTAAAATTCCAGGGTAGTAAATGTTGTGAGTTTGTGATTTAGTTAGTTTAGAACTTAACTTAATTCTATGTCATTTGATAAGATGAAAATCTTGCTGACTTAGGTCTTAACTTAATTTTTCTTTTATCATGTTTGTGAGTTTGTTTTAATGTTGAGATTGTGAAGTCAAGTTAGTGTGTTAGTATGTTTTTATGTTTATACCCATTGTTTAGAAGTCTATTGAATCTCTACATGTTAAATTAAAATGAAAATATTAGAAATTTTGATCATTAGGGGACAAAAAAAATTTTTTAGGGGATAAAAATTATAGTTTTATAAGTGTATCATTAGGGGACAAAAATTACTGTTTCCAGTTAATTTGATTTATTCTCAAATGAACTACAAGTGAATTTGTTTGAAAAGAAAAATTGATCATGTATATGAAATTATATTAGGGAAGTAAAAATTTGATTTTAGAAATAAGACAATTTAGTTGAAGTTTTGAGTAATGAAAAATAACTTTAAGTTAAAAGTTTTTAGTGTAGAAAATGATTAATTGAAGTAACTATCTTTAGTAAGAAACATTGAATTTTTGAAAATCTTAGAAATTTAGACTTTTATTTTTTAATACTTAAATTTCTTTATTAAAAATAATTTTCAAAGCTATTATTATATTTATAAAGTAAAAGTTTTGTATCAAGACTTTGCTTTAGGAAAGGAAAAGTAGAATTCAAAATTATTAAAGGCTTATCCATATATAGTAATCCTTTCTTAAAAAAAAAGAAAAAGAAAAGAAAAAGAAAATAAAAAGAAAAAGTAAAAGAAGAAGAAGAAGAAGAAAAAGTGAGGGAGGAGAAGCTTGAGGATTAGTGTCAAATCAAAAATTGGTTCTATATTTGATATTTTTAAAGTATAAGACTTTAGAAAATCTTAAATTTATAGATATAATATAGTAAGTAAAATTATTCTTTTTCTAAATCTAATATTTAGTAACTCCTAAGGAAACTCATATACATTCATACATATTTAGTTTTTAATGATTGAAGTGTCACTTGAGGACAAGTAACATTTTAAATTTGAGGGATTTTGATACGCCTAAAATATATAGTATTTTTAGACGCATTTTTATACCTATTTTTGAGATATTGCGCTTTAATGGAAGGTTTTTTTGTGTTTTTCTTTCAGGTACAGGTAAAAAGGTGAAAAATGCTTAAAAGAGTGAAAAAGGATGAAATTTGGATCAAAAAGGTGAAAAATGTGTAAAAGTATTTTGGCGCCTAAGTGTCAGATCCGACTCTTAAGTGTCAGTTAAACAGAGAAGGCCGCATCTAAGCGTCAGAGTCCCAACGCTTAAGCGTCAGTGGCAGTTATTGGATGAGTAAATTTGGTTTTTGTGAATTTTGAAGAGTTTTTTTAGACACATATTGGCTTAATAGGTGATTATAAACACTATGGACGAAAATTATTACGAATGGATGCATCTCTTGGGGAAATACATCAAATCAAGACACATTTGGAAGAGATACCAATGCTCCGTTTGGAAAATTATAAAAGAAGGAAGATTGAGACTTTAAAAAGGGGGTCCTGAAAGTGCTAGGAAAGTTTTAAAATTTCTAAAATTGGGGAGTTAATTGGAGAGATTTTCAGGCACCACATATTTATCATTTTTATTTTTGTTTTATATTGAGAGTGTTGTAAAAGAGAAGAGATTCAAATGAACTTCAAGAGTTTGGTGGAGGACTTGAAATAAGTTTTTATCTTTTATTTTAAGAGATTCAAAGGAACTTCAAGAGTTTGGTGGAGGACTTAAGATAAGTTTTTATCTTTTTTGGACTACTTTTGGTTTTAATTGAGACTTGTTGTTAGTTTGACAATGATTTCTACTTTTAAACTGAAGTATGGTTTTGTTTTCTCCATGGATTCTTGACAATGATTTCTTCTTTTAAACTAAAGTGTGGTTTTGTTTTCTCCATGGATACTGAGTATTTTTTTCTTCTTAAAATGATAAGTAATTAAGTGTTGGATGGAAGTTGTGGAGAGTATTGATCTTTAAAGCTTCTTAAAATGATAAGATTTTCTCCATAGATTCTGAGTAGTTTTCTTTATCTTTCTTTTTAAAATGATAAGTAATTGTTTTCTCCATGGATTCTGAGTAGTTTTCTTTATCTTTCTTCTTAAAATGATAAGTAATTAGTTTCTCCATGGATTCTGAGTAGTTTTCTTTATCTTTCTTCTTAAAATGATAAGTAATAAAGTTGTTTTGTTTTCTCCATGGACTTTGAGTAGTTTTCTTTATCTTTCTTCTTAAAATGATAAGTAATTAAGTTTTGTGGAAGTTGTGGAGAGTATTGATCTTTAATTTTGGAAGAAGTTGTGATGATTTAAATCCATGTAATTCATTTACTTCTTGATTTGGCCAATCCATATGTTAAAATTTGTTGTGAGAACATGTAAGAATCAGATCATTTACTTCTTGATTTGACCAATCCAGATGTTAAAATTTGTTGTGAGAACATGTAAGAACTGAGCCGACCATTTACTTCTTGATTTGGTCTATCCAGATGTTAAAATTTGTTGTGAGAACATGTAAGAACCAGACATTTACTTCTTGATTTGACAATGTTGGAAGAAGTTGTGATGATTTAAATCCATGCACTTCATTTGCTTCTTGATTTGGTCATTCCAGATGTTAAAATTTGTTGTGAGAACATGTAAGAACCGGGCTGGTATTGTTTTACTTCTTGATTTGGCCAATCCAGATGTTAAAATTTGTTGTGAGAACATGTAAGAACCAGACTGGTATTGTCTCAGTCAACAACTGATTTGGCCAATCCAGATGTTAAAATTTGTTGTGAGAACATGTAAGAACTGGGATGACTTCTTGATTTGGCCAATCAAGATGTTAAAATTTGTTGTGAGAACATGTAAGAACCGGGCTGGTATTATCTCAGTTAACAATTGAAAAAAATCACATGAGGTTGTATGAATGAGAATATAGTTCATATGATTGAGTGCAAATAAATAGGAAAATATTCATTGAAGGGTGTAGAGTTAGAGGACTTTAAAGTGACAGGTGAAAGCCCCCAACTCAGTTTATTGTTTTAGGTTCTGATATGAGATGTTTGCCCCGATGTGGAGGGAATTGAGAAAATTCTAGAGTGAGAGTTAGTATTTTCTCTGCCTAGCCGGTCTTCAGAACTATTCAAACTTTAAATTAGCCAATGTTTTTTATAGCATTTCTAGTAAGGTTAAAGAATATTATTGCTCCTATTTGGCACAACACAATATGCATACTTCCACAACATATTCTTATACTTATTACTGATTCATGATAAGGAGAAATATATTTTCATATTTAGTATTTTTCTTCTACAAAAACTCAAGTTATCTTTTTAATTTTGTTTTGTTTTAGTCAAAATATTAAAATTACCAAAAATATTTAAACTTTCTTTACAGCGAAAACGTCTTTAGTTTAAATAATTGTCTTTTTAAAAATAGAAAGTTTTACCAAAAAGTGCATATTACATATCTTTCCTGTAGGCTCGATATTCAGGTCTTAATAAAAAAGTTCAGTATTACTTGATAACGATATGTATACTTGCATATTGTCCCAATATATATAAATTAAAAGTTAAATTCTTATTTTTCTTCAGGATCAAGTTTTTTTTTGTTGCAAAATAAAGAAATATAAGTAAGAAAATAGAATTAAAATTATTGTTATACTTTTGCGTATAAGCAGTTTCAGGATCACATACCTCCTGATAGCGTACTCCATTCTGGAGGAGAAAGAAAAAATCAACTTTGGTGAAGACATTGTCTCTATCATTTGAAGAATTTCTGAAAGTAAGTGATGTCCCGTGCCTTTTAGTTTTGATAGAAGTGCTCAACTTATCGCACTTGTCCTGTAAACTGGGCATATCCTTTATTATTTTTTTTGTGATTAAAGTATCAAAGAGTGCAATTAACAAATAAATCGAGCGCGAAGAGCACAACAACCTGGCTTGATTCTCAAAAAAGAAAATCAAACCCGAGTGAGATGAAGAAAATGCAATGTTTAGGACTCGGTACAGGACCAACTTTGCAATGCAAAATGCCCAAGCGAAACTAGTCCACCAACATTCTTTTTGGGGGTTTGAATCCACACAGAAGATAAAGTGTTAGAGGACTTATGAACCTCTCTGTTTAAATGTGAATAAACAGACGGTCTTAGAATCTAAAAGAGTTGACCGTACTTACCCAAGAAAGAAATGGGTGAGGCATGTCAATGGAAGAATGGTAATTTAATCCATAAGAGACATAGACACATTATCGATGTATGATACTAAGATACTCTGATTTAAATGGAGATAGAAACTAGTCCCTAGCGGAGTCGCCAGAAGCTGTCGATCACCAGAATGGATATCTCAACACCCGGTTTNTATATATATATATATATATAATTTGGCAAAAGTAGTATTTAAAAATTTTAGAATACAAGACTGGATCAAACTCATATCTTTAGTAGTTTAAATAAATGAGCTTAGTATCAGAAGAAATGCATCTATCCCGATAAATATACACACTACTTATTGGTGAAGCTCAATTAAATAAATTAAAGAATTTATGACATTCATTTAAGTCTATGAAAAACCATTTTTTTATGTTGACCGACAAATTCCCCTATTCAAAATAAAAAATTAAATAGTGTTTATATTAAGTTGGGTTCTTAAAAGTTTTCTATAAGGGCAAACCCCTATAGTTAGTTACATCTTAGATAACCGAAGTCACCTAAGAAAACTCTTGATAAAAATTAGAGGATATTTTCTTCAAGAATTTCAAAAGATAAAACTTTTCAAAAGATCAGACAAAGAAGTGTAGAATGGGAATGATTCAAATTTAGAACATTTGTTTTTTCAGAATCGAAAGGAAGAAGAACTAGGAGATGTCACAGATCCTGAGGAGAACCTCAGTAACTTTCCAAAACATCCTATGGTTCAGCTACAATTTAGAGTAGAATTATTTAAATGTTACATCCTGTTAATTTTATTAATTAGGGCTTATATTTATGCGAGATGATGGACAAATAACCTGAAAGATGTGAGGATTTAGGTCGTAATGAACGAAAACCCCGAAATCCTAAGGCCGGTTAGGGCTTAAATTGTATAGTAGAGCCATACAAAAGCCTAAAGAAAAATCTTGAGGATTTATGCGCACTAGGCGAACAACCTCAAAATCCTATGGCTTGTTGTTTAATTCTAAGGAAAGATATATTATTGTAGATCGCTGCCCACAAGCTAGCTCCAGACTCATTTGTGAAGTTGCAGTCTTAAAGTCTAAGGCTTAAAGGTTTAAATGACAAGTATAAATTCAATCATTTTGCGAGGAGGGGAGGGTTAAAGTTAATTAGAGTGGAACCGGTTAGAATATCACGATTCCATCGCTGTTGTTTCACTTTTTTTCTTTTGAATTTATTTAAATTAAACGAGTTGTAAGACCCCTTCAAACTGAGGATATCTCATTAACAATTGTAGTTTACCTCCTCCGAGGGACTCCAGTAAATTTAAAAGGATGTTTTATTTTTAGTGACATTTCAAAAGGCTTATGGTTACCTTTGAAACAATTTGTTTTAGGATTTTTGAAAATATTGATTAATTTTGAAAATGGTGTTGATTTTGTAAGTAAAGTAAAGTTCACACCCAAACAGTTATAATATTTTGAGTAAAAGTAAATTACAGGAACTAAAATGACAAAAATTAAATAACACTATAAAAGCGTACCTGTCAAATTCTCGACATTCCCACTAAAAGGTTAGCTTTTACAACTTGTATAGAATTTTGCAAGAAATTTAAATTGCAAGAGTAGATAAAGGTGTATCTATCAAACTCCAAACTAAGATTTATTGAGTCCCGAAAGAACTTTGTGGATGATTTTAGAACAAAATATTGCAAGTTCAATTTGTCCTTCAAAATGTTCAAGAGATTCCAAAGTGTTCGGGAATGACCCTGAACTACTTTAAAAATCTCTTGAAACATTTTGAGTTTATTTTGAACGTATTATATTGTTTCATTAATCATCTAAGGTCAAGTTAAAAAGGTTACCTTGTACAAGGTGAACTTGGACATTTCAAGCATCCCAAGAGTAGAGTACTCAGTTTATTAAATAATATTTCACTTATGAGTTATGTAGGTGAATGCCTCTAAGGCAAGTTCAAGTCAATAAATATTTTGTACCCACCACTAAATTTAGGCTCTTAGTGTTTAGAAGTGTTTATCATCGATCTTGTTACTTTATAAATCCTATCAAATAAGTTTAAATATCAAGCCTAGATCACTACCTAGCTCTTAATTATCTTAATGGGAGAAAATGTCAATCATTAAGATTTTAAATTTAAGTGACGCATATTCTTGTTGAAAGATCATATCATCCAATTGTCGACTTAAAATAAGTGAATTGTCATCCTCCTAACTTAAGCCCACCAACCTTAGAATCACTTGATTTTGATTTAACTTCCAAATCATGATAACTTACAAAATTATAATTTTGCTCTTATCCTAGAAAGGTGGCAAGTTGATTTCTACCTCTTACCCATTATATTTCAATCATCCAAAAGCACTCATTAAGATCAAAATTACTCATTTTCTCTTTGGTTAACCTTAAATTTTAATTAAGGCATAAAAGTTTAAAATGACCATTTTGCCCTTAGGGCCATTCTCTTCATAACTCATTAAACATAATTCAAATGACTTTGAAAATCTTAAAGTACCCTGTTTATGGGGCAATTAAAAAATCAGAGGAGAAAAAGTGGTTTTTCAAAATTTTATTTAATTTAAATAATTAATTATGTTAACATTCAAAGTAAGATTTTCAACATTAATTTATTTAATCAATCAAGATAAATTTTTTTTATGGAAAAATTACTAGAGGTTTTGTTAGGTCTGAGAAACACTTAGACAAAATACCATGATTTTATAAAATAAAATTTAATTTAATTTTATAACTATTTATTGATTTTTTTGCAATTTAGTTAAATAGAAAACATGTTTTAATTACAAAAGTTATTTATAACAATTTTATTAAAACTCTCTGAGCCCAGAGAACTTAGAGAGACAAATTTTATATTTTTATTATTTTCAATTATTTATTATAATTATTTTTAATGAAAATTATGAAAAATACATTTTAGGCCTTTAAAAATTTATATTTAACTTAGGAAAGTTGGGAAAAAATTACTTTAACGAGTCCAAAGTGATCAGAAAATCATTAGGAGCATTTTGAAACACTTTTGTATTTTTTGAATTTTTAATTACTTTTAATTTAAAATATGGCTAAAAATGAAGCATTTTCGCAAATATATTTTTAATTTTTCCTAAGTGCCACTAATCACAAGAAACTTAGAAAACCACCTTTTATTATTTAATTTAATATAATTATTTTGTACAAAAATATATTCTTCTTTATAAAATCAACTTTAGTGCTCAAACTTAATTAAATAAATTTCAAATTCTGTCATTGATCCATTTAAATAAATATCGTGATGTTGGGTTAAACTTGTGTTTGAGTTGGGCTAGAGATTGGCTAAGGCCCAATTGATGGTTCAATCTTATGTGGATGAATGTAATGAAGAGCTCTGCATAGAAACTAAGTGAAATTTTTGGGTTTATGGGGTTCAATTTGGTTGAATTTGGGAAAAAGACCAAGTTGGGGCAAAAATTGGGGGTTATGGTCCAAGTTAATTATTGAGTAAAATTGAGGCTTGACCAAGACCAATTAAAGGTTCAGTTTGATATGGGTAAAATTTTTGAAGAGTTTATGATGCAAAATTGGTGCAATTGGATAGATTTGGGGTTCAATTGAGTGAGATTTTGGTTTTGGGTCAAATTAGGGCTTTTTTATTTGGGTTAACGTTGGATTCAAATGTGGGTTAATTGGGCTTGGATTTGGTTTCAATCTAGCTTGAAGATGATAAATTTTAGTTTTGGAATTGAAATTAGGGAATATTGTGATCAAATTGATGGATATTGGGGGTGAATTGGGGTAATTGGGCCTTTAAAGGCAATTTGGGGCTTTTGGTCAAAATAGATCAATTTGGTCAAATTGGTTAAATTGAGGTCAATGGAATGGTTCACATTGATTTTGGGGACACTTGAAATGATTTTGAAGGTTTTGGGACAATTTCGGTAACCAAGGGAATTTCAGTTATTTTTGCCAAATAAGGGGTATTTTGTTAATTTGAAAATTTTGGTGTGTTTTGGACGATTTGGGTGGTTTCAAAGAGTTTGAAACTATTTTTAAACAAATTTGGGTATTTTGAGTAATTTTGGGAAATTTGGTGTTTAAGGGTAGTTTAGTAATTTGGGTAGATTTGGTGGCAAAAAGCTAAGTTCGACCAATAGAATTCCCTACTTTGGGTCCTTCATGTACTGGTCCTAGCTAAACCTTAGCCTAGGGGTAAGGGGTCTAGGGAAACATCTAAATGAGTCTTCCAAAGGGTCAAGTGATCAAGGTTATGTAAGTTTGGGCTTAACGTAGTGAGTAGAAGTGTAGTGTGTAAGTGTGTGTGCGATACCAACCAAGACCACACTACGAGAGGGTTAACCCTAAGGCGAAGAAATCCTATGAGGGCTCTCCTTGAGCTCCTTCATATTGACCCCACCTACTAAGTGGTAGAGGTTAGGACCAATATGTGGAACTTCAAGTTGAGCAAAGAAGAGTTTACAATTTCTATCGGTGAGGATTCCTTTTCTAGTCCTTTAGGAATATTCAACAGGAAAGTGCTATGGCTAGACCATAGGCTAATAAAGAGGAAAGACTACACCTCAACCAAAAGTTAGGTCATCAACAATTAGTTTAGTTAACATAGTTCTTTTAACTGCGTTTCTTTTAGTGCACATTAAATTTACTTTAGATTCATTTAGCTTTCTTAAGCTTTATAGTTTGAATAATGTGTTTGACGTTATAACCATAAGAATTTCCAACTCTCTTTGGGATCGATGCT
The DNA here is from genome assembly GCA_002079205.1 of Phalaenopsis hybrid cultivar. Lineage (NCBI taxonomy): Eukaryota > Viridiplantae > Streptophyta > Magnoliopsida > Asparagales > Orchidaceae > Phalaenopsis > Phalaenopsis hybrid cultivar. The sequence goes on along the minus strand of JXCR01088045.1, from coordinate 1,538 downwards.
TAGGACTCCATTAGAGTCCTTTATCACTTGAATGATACGTATATTTGCGTTATCATTACGATTCGACAGCTTAAAGATTTTAAAAGAAAAAACTATTCAAACTGGATTATTCTTATTGGGATCGAACTGCATATGTACTATTTGTTATGTCGTGAGTGTATTGTAATTTTTTAAGATATTTGCAATGCACCACAAAAACAGTCACTTTAGTAATCGTGATGTTAGGTAATCAGGCTTAAGATAGCTAATGTTCTTTGCTAGCACCGAGAGGGGGTAAAGAAAAGGGCATGCTTCTATTTGTCACAAAACCTCAATTTTGTTTTAAATCATTGGAATCCTACATAGATTAAAATCTCTTTGCTAGGGGAAAGGTTTTCCATAATATCCAAACACATTGTTATATTTTGTTAAGCCATTACATTTAGTAGTTACTTTTTTTATTAACTCGTTAGTAGTAATTTTTAGTAAACATATCGTTTTAGACCTCTTAATTTGTTTAAGTTGCAATTTAAATATAATTTATGTAAGTTGAGTTTAAGAAATACCGCATTCCTCATGGGATCGAGATTGGGGTTTTTAAGGAAAATCCTATATTACTTAAAACAATACGTATACTTGCGTAATACCTCTAGTGTGAAAATCTACTATAAATCATTATATTTGCTCATACTACCGCTAGATATAATTTGAGATATATTTTCTGGCAAAATTTGGATATTAAAAGTACACGTAATTACGGGTCGGGTCACAAGGTTGGGAGGGTCTTCCAAAAAAACAAGCATTAAGGCTCCACGAGGTAGTAGGAGGACCAAAAATAAAAATCAAAGGTAAATAAATTAAGTCACTCTCATTAACAAGCATAGCATCCAAAAGAGATGAAAATATTATTTTTTTCCTTAAGAGCATGTTTTAACTATTTCCCAAGCAAAATTGACATTCCTTGAGAAGATTTACCAGGAGAGATGGCCAAACAATCATTACTCTATGCAGTATACGAAGGAATAACCAAAAGCTTGAATTTGGGGAACTGCAGGAGTAAGGTTGTTGATTATCTGAGCAATATCATGATTAAAATGAGATTTACTCTTCTTTTTTAAATGTATTTTACCTGCTAGAAACTCAATAATGACTACGCCCTCTATTTTTATGAAGAAATATAAAGAGTTCTACAGTAGGTGAATGAGCACGAGCAGAGATTCATTTGTAAACATATTGTAATCCTTAAAGCCAATAGGATGTCATTCATAAATAACTTGTTGTTTAATCTCCTGGCCTCTCACCAAAATCGTAATGAATTCCAGTATACATACATATTGGCAATTTGAATACCATCACGTGCATAAGTCCGTTGAGAATTACACGCAGCAAGAGGATCAATTGAAAGAGGAATACAATTTCACTAACAAATTTAGAGATTCCAGATTGATACCCAAAAAAAAAAAAAGTTCAGCAATTTCATCCAAATCAGAATCTCTTTAAAATATGATTTTATGGGCTAAATCTCAAGCGCTCAACTCTTAAAAATGAAAGGCTTACCA
>JXCR01088036.1:14635-30076 GCA_002079205.1 Phalaenopsis hybrid cultivar | reverse complement strand
ATTAGATAATAACAACAATAATTAAAAAAATCACCAACAAAATGTAAGATAACAACTAAGCATATCAAAAGGTCACAATATAATAAAGCTAGAAAAATTGCAGATCTTAAGTGAAAGCTCAACTAAAGGGTTAAGCAAGCGAATATTACAGAATCATTGCTCACGGGCTGAGCGCAGCTGAACGGATTAACGGATGGCGCCAGCACCTTTCCCTTGTCAGCGACGCCAGTGACTATGCATCGAAAACCAGAGAAATCCTCAGAACCTAAGTTGAAGTGAGGATTGACCGGACAGGGAAGGATCTCAGGAGATTGAACGGGGAGATGACTCTTCGCAAGGCTCGAACTTTCGATGCCGGACATGGAGGAGAGTGATGAGGGTGATATTGGATCTGAGGAGCGGGAGAGAGATTAGGGTTTTGAAAGAAGAGGGGGAAAGGAATTAGGATTTGATTTCTGTAGTAGCCTTTCGCTTGTGATTTTGGAGGGTTTTATAGACTGATTTTTGGAGGCAAAGCGGGGGAAAGGATTCTAATTTCTTCTTCTTCTTTTTTTTATAAGGATTATTTTTGCGTCGTGTTAAAGCGGGAAGAGATGGGTAGCTCGTTCGAATCCGCAGCAGCGATGGCGGCGCCGAAGCGCTTGTGCCGTTAACTTGTACCGGCGGAACACGTCTTCCAGTAATGTAAGTCGGATCAAATAAATACTTTTTAATTTTTATTTGTGCTTTGGCCCATTCATTTATCGAAAGGAAAAAATAATTATATATACATATACACACAAAATCTATACATACTTTTAGAGGTCTAACAAGTGTTGGTGGCTCATTTTCTCAAAAACATAGTTGTCACATACTAATCATAGAGTTTGACTTGTTGAGATGATTCACCAATCTCACATGATAAAGTGTTAGCTGTCATGTTCCAGCTACCGATGCTGACCACCTTAGATGAATTGATAAGATCATCTGTTGAAATGACAATTATCACATCCCCTAAACTATCGAATTGACCTGTAGATATGACGTGATTATAAGATGATCGGACAATTCAATTTGTTCAGAACGCCCAACAAACATGCATCGGGATCAATCAACCACAAAAGTATATAACCTCATTAGAGAGCAGACATGCTTATGTCTTTTTATGAGTTATCTTAGGACCCGTTTGGGGCAGCTTATTTGGTGCAGTGGCGTTTTGAAAATGCACCCGGTCTGTTTGGGTAAACTGAGTTTTGGCAGCTTATGCGTTTTCAAAAAGCAGAAAACAGCATTTTCACACCGCACCTAGCACATATCTAGGTGCAGTGGGAGCTTATTGACAATGGTCTGATTTTTCCAAAAAAATAAAAATTTGTAATAACTACTGCACCTAGCTTATCAGCAAATTGTTCAATAAGCTACAGCTGCCCCCAAACAGACCCTTACACTCACATTGCTTTCTCTTATTAGCACTCCGTGGGCAAACTCATGTCATAAGAGTATTATTTAATTTTTTTTTTTTTTTGTGATCCCACGAATGTTGGATGGGGCTGCGAGAGCCAATGACAGTGAAATAAAAAGAGATGCTCTCCCTCCTTAAAGAGGAAAATTTTGGATCCTCTCTCACTTCCCTCAAAACATAAGAGGTAAGGCTTAAACTTAATGTGCATCCATCCACTTTCAGAATATTTTTTCTTCCTTAGTCTTTTATGTGTTGTATGAGTGGGATCTTATATCCTAAATGAATTCAACACACGCGCACGCGCACGTACCTCTCGCATTTCTTTTGTGTGTTGTGTTTAATGAAAATTTGTGTTAGATCTATGTTTTAGTTTTTCTCTAGCTGTGAGGTTCTTGGTTTGTAAGTTTGTTTCTCTGTGTACTCTCGTTTTCTTTTTTTGTATTTTTTTTGTGGATATTTGGGTTATCATTTATTAGTTTTGCTTTTCAGATGAAATTCTTAGTTTTTGTCAGTTTGTTTGGCTGTTTTTTCTGTTCGATTTTATTTATTCATTGTATCTTGCTTTCGTTTATTTTGTGTTTGTTCTATTGTAGTTTTGTTGAGTTTGTGTGTTTTTTATTTTGTTGGTTTTGGGAGCGATCAATGGAGGGATCGAACGATCGTCGTTCGCTGAGATGGTGAGTAACTGAAGTTTGGAGACTAAATCTACTGCAAGGGAATTTATTTTCCCACAAGTGTACCATGACACATTATGTGGGAATGGTTGTCAACAATTCGTGTGGAAGAGTGGTAGGAAGAACGACAAACCTGCTATCTTTCTCTTAGAAAATGACACAATTGTGTTATTATCATCTTGTAAGTTTTCTTTACTTGGTAAATTTTCTGGCAGACATCCTAAAATGGAGGAAATTTGGGCAGCGTTTGAGAATCATAAACTCTCAGGGGAATTGAAGTTTGGTTTACTAGGTGGTAGATATATGATTATACACTTGAATCAGGAAAAATACTACATTAGAACTTTTGTTCAGAAGTATATGCGAATCGAGAATAAGAATATGAAGATTTTGAAGTGGACTATTGACTTTGATCTGCAAACCGAACCAGCAATTCTACCAATTTGGTTTAGATTATAGGGTTTAAGGATACACCTGTTCAATCATGAAATTCTTTTTCTCCCTAGGTGCTATCTTTGGCTGACTGATGAAGCTGGCTTGCAATCTAATAAAACCCTCTATAGCGAGAGTTTCAATTGAGAGGCACATCACAAGTGTGGTTCCTAAAGAAATATTGGTTTAGCGCATGATGGAAGGTTTTGGTAGAGGAGAATCCTTGTTACTACAATAATTGTCATATGTTCAGTTATCTTGCAGAGAATTGCTATGTTTTAGACCTGGAATTTAAAGTAAATGTGCTTAAGAATCACAAAAATGTAAATGAAGGTGTGCAACAGCGTGAGGAGACTCATCAGGTAAATCCTGCACCTACTTCTAATGAATTATTATAGGAAAATAACACAATCAAAATGAAGAATGTAGAACTCAATGTATAATAGCTTGACTATGAGAATAATTTATGCTTTGAAAAAAGGAAAAGAAATTTTACTAAAGGGGACTGAGGTGGATGGGGAGGTTGTGGGTAGTGAGGAAACGAAGAGTAGTGATGTAGGTGTGGAGGTTGCGCTGGTAGAGCGAGATCTAGTATAAGAAATTTTTTGTGTGGAAGGAAACTTAGAGGAGAAACAACATCGTTGTGTTTTACCTAAAGAGACGATTTACTCGGTGGTTAATGATACCAATATAGAGGGCATAAATGTTTTGGAGAAGTTAGAGGAGACGAGAAATGATATTGTGGAGGAATGTATCGTTCAGAAAGCAATAAGAAAAAAAAGAGGCAAACAAGAATTGTAATACTAAGAAAGTAACAATATTATTAAAGCAGAACTTCAATCATTTTTTTGATGGCGATAACAGGTATACCCCTTCTAGAACCACTAGGATAGGCATATTCTCGAACTATGATTAATTTACTGATTTGAAATATCAGGGGAATAGCTATCCCTTATTCCCGTGATATGTTGAAACACTTAATGAGGGTCCATAAACTATGGGTATTTGCAATCTTGGAACTTTAGTTATTTATAACAATAACAAAATAATGAAGAAACTTACTGGATTTAATTTTGCCTCAAATGTAAACAATAAGGTGTGATTTTTTTAGAGGAAGGAGCTAATTCGTCATATCATAAAAGATGGTACGCAGTTCCTGCATGTTAAGTTTAAACTGGATACATTCCAAGGATGGGCTAATTTTGTGTATGCAAGCACTTCTCAAAAAATAGGATTGGAATCATGGAACAAAATAATCTTATTTAAGGAAAATATGATTGAGAATTGGATTGGGTAGAGATTTTAACATGATCGCATGTAATGCTAAGAAAAGAGGAGGAAATTTGGTGGAACCCAGTTTAATGTCGTGGTTCAAAAAGGTCATCTAGGTGCAGAGTTTTTTTATCTGAGATTTGTTGGCTCGATATTTACATGGAAAAGGGGAAGCGTTTTTTGAAAGACTGGATAAAATTTTTGTTAATCAAAGCTGGTTATGAAATTTTCATTAAATTAACAATTTTCATTTGCCAATATTGGGTCTGACATCGACCAATTCTGTTGAGTATTTTCATCACAGAGAAACCTAAACAAACTAATTTCATTTTTCTAAATACTTGGATAAATCTTGCAACTTCATCAACTGTGTTAAATTAAACTGGATGAAAAAGAAAGGGGGTAATGCATGGTAGGTGTTGTGGCAATTTCATAAAAAAAGTGGTTAATGCCTTAAAGTAATGAAATTGACAAGAATTTGGCGATGTGAATAAAAAAGTGACTGAAGTGGAGCATGAGGTAACTCAGCTGAAACTTATAGATGAGGTAAGTGAGAAGATAAGGGGAAAATTAGAGGAAGCGCATTACAAACTAAAACTGATAATAAAATGACAAGAGGACTTTCTTAAATAGAAAGCTGAGAAAGTCCATTTTATTGAGGGAGACAAAAATTCACACTATTGACATGCACGCATAAAAAAAAAGAAGAAGAATAAACTCAATAGTGAGAATTAAAGATGAAAATAACTGTTGGTTCACTCACAGAAGGACGTAAACAGAAGCGTTGTTGCATACTTTGAAACCTTTTTTAGCGTTGTGATTAAACACAAAATATTGATCTTGACACGTTGCAAGATCATGTACATTATATCAGTGAAATAATTCTCACTAATATACTGATAGAGGGTGAAATATGGGAAACGTTAAAAAGTATAAATGACAATAAAGTAGCTGGACCAAATGGTTTCATAGCTGAGTCCTATATGGTGAGTTGGAACGTCATTAAGGATGAGGTAATCTCTGCAAAACAAAGCTACTTTTTGGATCATGATTTGTGAAAATATTTTTCTACATCCACTATTATTCTCATACCAAAAGGTAAGGAGAAAACATCCTGGGAACATTTCAGTCCCATATGTTTAACATCAGTTTTATCTAAAGTAATCAACAAAATTGTAGTAGCTAGATTGCAACCTCACCTATCTTGGATAAAAGAAACAAATCAATTTACCTTCATAAAGGGGAGAAATATTCTGACAATATTATACTGGCTCAGGAATTATTAACTGTTATAGATAAAAAAGACGAGGAATTTATTCATTAAATTGGATTTTAAAAAATAACATAACTTAATTAATTGGGAATTCATATTAAATGTGTCGAAAGGGATAAGTACTCAGGAGGACTTTGGTAATCTTATCAAGAGATGGTTGGAAGGTAACCACTATACCGTGCTAATAAATATGAACTTCAATGGTTTCCTCTCATCACGCAGAGGAATAAAATAAGGTGATCTACTCTCTCCAACAATTTTTATACTTATTTTTTACTATTTTTCAAGAATGGTTAATGATTTATAAAGAAGATGTCGTTGAACTCAGTATCATCATAGAGCTCCTATGATGATTAGTCATCATGCATATACACAAGCTTCTTTTAAAATTTCATAAAATTTATGGTATGTCTTTCAATGTTATCAAAATTTCAACTTTTCTTTGGTAAAAATATGAATATGAGAGTAAGAAGATGGGTGAACCAATATTTTGGTTTTTCCATGGCTGATTTATCTCTCAAATATTTGGGGGTGAATCTTCTTAAGGGAAGGGAAAAATAAATCCAATTTGATGAGGTGGTGAGAAAAATCAAGGGGAGAATTATCAAGTGGACTAATTTTTTGCTCTTTTGGGGGGAGAATCACACTGTTAAAAGTGTATTAAATATTATCCCTTTGTATGTTTTACAAGTGATGAGGATTAAATTGAGTAACCAAGCAATGCTTGAAAAAATATTTGATAAATTCCCATGGTCTGGTGGTCAATAGAAGAAACTGTCGGCTTGCTGGATAAAAGTATACGAGCCTTGTTTTGCAAGAGGATCGATTTTCAAAGATCTGAATCATATTGCATTAATAAACTATATAAAATTATGGCTTAACTTTGGGGAGTTAAAATCCATCTTGGCTCAATATATGTTTGCTAAATACTGTAAGGGGAAACACCCTTCTCAAGTGGAAGGCTTTATCAATTTAAGGGGGTAGTGAAAAACTTCTTGCTGAAGGCTTTATCAGTTTTACGTTGCATTTGTTTTTTCAGTAACAATGGGAGGTATTTTGGCTTTATGGATATGGCTGATACTGGGAAACACTTAACCAAGATTGACTTTTTTGTTATATTCTACATGCATAAATGGTGAAGGCTGACTTTTAATGTTGTATGAGATTAAAGGGCTAGTTGTATTGCAATTGGAAACAATTATTCCTTTTTACTGAGCAGGTTTGTTTATGGTTGTTTTTTCTCGGTAGCACATGAAATAATTGAAGCGGTAATGAGAATTTAGGTAGATCCTTTGCTCAAAAATTTTTCAGTTATATATTGTTTTTCTTTTATTATTACTTCGGTGAATAAATGTGGCTTTGATTACTTGTGAGGACTGACTTAAGGATTTCACAACTATTTCTTCGGGGCAGTTCATTCAGACAAGTTCAACAATACGCTTCTTCATTGGTGTCGTCTTTTTTTTATTTTGTGAAGTATACTCATACATTTTTGGATTTATTATTATTATTATTTTGCGGGTTTGTATTTTGAAGCTCATTTTTGGGTAGAGTTGTACTCGGGTGTGGTGGAAACCAAGGAGTGTGTAATGTAGTTATTTTTTCCAGAGGATTCCACCTACCTAAACTTGTAACTGGCTATCACATAATAAAAATATTATATAGTATATTAATAAGAGTTTGGTTATATTCATAAGAAGGTTTAGATCAAACTTTAAATTTATATATTTTCTATTTACAAAACTAATATTTCATCGATGCCTTAAATATGATATGTTAATTTTCGCTCAAAGATGAAAATTCATAATAAAATTTAACCTTTTTTTTTATTTATTTTTTCATATCTCTAATAATTTAATCATGATCGACATAAATAGATGAGTTTTATAATTCATGTAAGTTTAAAGAAAAAAACATTTTAAGTTACCCATCTTACTCTCCCAATTGTTTATATTGTATAGTGTTGAGCTTGAACATGGTAGTGGGTGATCGTAATAACTGTTAAAATAACAAATGGTAAGGCCGATCTGGGCCCATTAGCTCAGCCCATTGGGCCATATCAAGCCACTTAGTGCTACAGAATCATTCATTGGAAAACCATTGCTAAAATTTTAAATTATGTAAGTATCGTAGCCTAAATATTTCATTAGAGAGCCGACGAGCCACCAAATAATAGGAAGATTTACAAACATATCACTTAATTCCTATGTATTTACACGTGTAACCTCTTAATGTATAAAAAACTTGCATCTAGGTGGCATCAAAAACTTATATTTTAAATTTTTGTTATTCTTCTTCAAAATAAATCATAATATTTTTTAGTCTTTTATTTGCATAAGATTTACTCCAAATTATTCTCACAAACACATGATATTCCCCATCCATAGCCCCAAATTGAGTTTTCTTTTCAAGACAAAGGAGATGAATCCTCCAATTTTCTCACTCCTCTTACATACGTGGGAGAAAAGTCAGCGCTGTACATTTGTATTTACACGATGCTTTTTTATAGCATCTTTGTGAAAAATATGCGATATCGATGCTACATATTGCCATCGAATATCAATTATTGTCGACATGATAAACATTAAATATTTATCTATGTTGCTACCCACATATAGATATGCTAGGTTATGTTCATGAGGAAGGCATGAATGATCAGATCAGTTGCTTTGACAGGAGATCTCAATTTAGCCACTTCAGCAAGTAGGCTCGACTCAACCACTTCGGCATGTGGGCTCGATTTAGCCATTTCGACAAACGAGCTCGACTCAACTAGTTTGGCAAGTGGGTTTGATTCAACTGTTTCGACAAGTGGGTCTGATTCAAAGAGAGAATATTTTGACAAAAAACCCCCATATATCCATATTTGTGTATAAAATTACATGGATTCTCTATTGCTTATCATCCTCAGACTAGCGGTCTAGCAGAGATATCAAATCGTGAAATTAAACATATTTTAGAAAAGTTGTAAATCCTTATAAATTAGATTAGTCTACTAGACTAGATACTGCATTATTGGCATATAGAACTGCTTATAAGACTCTTATAGGAATGTCCCCATACAGACTGATATTTGGAAAAACATTTCACTTACCAGTAAAATTAGAGCATAAAGCATTTTGGGCTATTAAGGAATTTAATTTTAATCTAAAAGATGCTGGTGAGAAAAGATTATTGCAACTCAATGAACTTGAGGAAATAAGAAATGAAGCATATGATAATGCAAAAATATATAAAGAAAAAAATGAAAATATGACATGATCGGAAGATTATTCAGAAGAAATTTGAATATGTACAAAAAGTTCTATTATATAATACAAGATTGAGATTTTCCCAGGAAAACTGAAATCCAGATGGTTATGACCATTTAAAGTGATTAAAGTCTATCATTATGAAACTGTTGTTATTAAAGATTCTAACACTGGAAAGGTATTTAATGTTAATGGGCATCGCCTGAAACATTATTATAAATGGCACATACCTCAATTTAAAGAAATTTTAATATTAAATCAACCCAACTAAGCAAATGGTGTGTCAGGCTAACAACGTTAAACCAAACACTTTGTGGGAGGCAACCCATATATATATGTCTATGTATTACTATTTTATTTGATAAGTGTCACAATTACATTTATTATAAATTAAGTCAAATATTGGTATTGAAGAAAAAGATGGAATTAAATTGAAAGAAAAATGAAAGTCACAAAATTTTGGCCATTAGCGCCCAAGAAAACAGACCTCAGCATCGGCAGCACCAATCGGGAGCACCGACAGTGCCAATCGGGAGCGCCGACGACGCTGAGAGCGGTTTGATGGTTCAGACGACTTTTAGCGGACTTTGGTGAGATTTCACTCCATAATAACCACCATGAGGTGTTTCTAAAGTCCTAAAAACTTCCTAGGACACCTAGAAACTTCCTATTTTTGGATTTCATTGCTTCCAATTCCAGAAATACTTCAAGGTATGGAGTTTTTAATATAAGAAAGTTTATTAGTTTTGACGCACAGAGGTTATACGATAAAGTTATTACAAAGAAGAGATTGATCAAGAAAAGAGGATTTGTTAATCATGGATTGATCAATCCAAGTGCTCCGATTGACAAGATCATTTTGCAAAGGCAATGGGAAGTTCTGTGTTACACTACTGTTGCGGTTATTATGCCTGTAGTGAAGGAGTTCTATGCAAATCTACATGGAATTACCCAATAAGTTGTCTTTGTACGAGGTAAGACTGTACCATTTACTCCTGTGAGAATTAATGAATTGTATATGATAGAAAATATTTCAATCTGTCATTATACAAATTTCATTTCTACGCAAGATTTGATGCAAGATGTTTATAACTTTTTGACGGATGATATTGATGTGTGGGAAGTACGAGATGAAGAATATATTAGTTTTCGTGATTCATCACTTAATCCAATTTTGAAACAGTGACATTTCTCTATTTGTGCAAAATTACTCCCTACTATGAAGATTAGTAGAGTCACCAAGGAAAGTGCTATTTTAAACTACTGTATTCAAATGGAAAAACCTTTTGATATAGGATCAATCATATTTAAATATGTTATGGGTATCATTATGAATAGGCCAATTTATGGACTTGGGCATCCTTCTACAATTTTTCTGATTTGCAATCAATCCCAAGTGTCATATGAAAGTTGGGAAAAAGTTTTACTACCATGAGAGCCCATGATCCCTATTGATGATCAGTATGTTGGTAATGGAAATGAAGCACTGAATACTATTATGGATCATTCTTCATGCTTCAACTCCATTTATACCACCAACAGTAGGAAGTTCGCTTGCTTTGGAGAAAAAAATGAAGAAAATTGAAAGGGAACTTCAGAGTATTATGAATGCAATAGGAGATCTTAAGTACCTTTTTTATCACCTTGATTGGAGAATGAAACAAAATTTTGATCATACTGGAACTTTTGAAGCAGGATTAGTTCGGATGTTTAAAGAAAATGGGTGGATAAAAAAAATTTGACAGATCAATTCCCGTATCGATCCTTCTACAACCTATATGTTCATTACCAATCCATGGGAGATATTAAAGGAGGTGAAAGCATTGAAGATGAAGCGGAATGACTGAAGAATTTGGATTCTCTATTTCTTAAGAATTTTTATGTATTTGATGTAATTGTGTGGATTTGATTTGATTTGGTTTGGCTGTTTTTGCTTTAGAATTCTGAACTTTGATTATGTGTATAGTTTTGTGTCAGCGTTTAGTGTTGTGGCTGAATTTCGATGCTGATTAGTTTGCTTAATAGGCGTGAATGTGTGATTTATAAATGTGTTTGTAAAAAGTGTATTTTCATATATAAAAGTTAGTTTGTTGTTTGTGAAAATGATTATTTGTGAATTATTGTTAGATAAAAATTTGTGTTTAAAAATACTAAAAAAAATTTGGAGTAAATTAAAAGGAAATTGAAAAATTGAAAAAAATCAAAATAGTGAATTTCAGGCCTTTAGCGTCGTCGACACCTTCGACCCGAGAGCATTAATAACCCCTTTAATTCGCAATTTTCACCTCAAAACCTCCATTTTTACCTCTAAAGTCACCTTCAACCTTTGGTTTTCACACTTAGGACTTGATTTTGGGCAGATTTAAGGCGATTTAGAGGCAAAAGAACTCCGGATTTCATTTTCTCTAAGTAAGAGCTACACTTTAAAATAAAATTTTTTTATTTTCACCAAAGATTTTTCTCACATTGCCTAGATCCGAAGGTTTTGTTTTTTTGAGAGATTTTGAGAAAATGCTTTGGTAAAAAACTTTTACTTAGTGGATTTAAGTTTAAAGTGCTTTACATTTTGATTTTCAAAATTTTAGAATTTATTCAAATTTTTATCAAATTTTTCTAGATTTTCTATGACACCTAGATCGAGCAAGAGAAAAATAGAATATGACGAGCAAAAGTTTGTTAACTTTAAAGCTAGTGCTCGATTTCATAATCTTCGAGAAAATAAGAAAGTGATTCTGGATTGAGGTTTCAAAAATCTGGGAGAAGAAGTTGAATGATTGATTATCGCTCGGTAGTGGTAAAACTTCTGATATTTTACTGTTGATGAGATAACTGGGATAGTTATGGTGTTTTATTCCAACTTTCTCGAAGCTTCTGATGATTTTGTTTTTGTTTGAGGAAAAAGGGTGGAGTTTAATCCAAGAAAAATAAATGAGTTTTATCAATTAGAAGATGTTTATAGATGCCAGTATCATTCATTCTCTGCTACAAATGATGCCTTATATGAGGTTATTTCTTTTTTTGACTGGTGAGAAAGGGGCTTGGAAAGTAAAGAATGAAGTTAAAGTCAACTTTCCCGTTTCTATGTTAAATGTAGTTTCTAAGGCCTGGAATTATTTTATTTCTGGGAGGATGATTTCAACAAACCATCATAGTGAAGTGACCAAGGATAGAGCCATCCTGAACTACTGTATTCAACAAGTGATGGATATAAATGTAGGCTATATTATTTATATGACGATCTATTGCTCTGGGAGAGACCATTGGTGGATTTGCACACCCTGCTCTCATTTATACACTTTATGAGCATGCAAGAGTTGATTTCAAACCTGATGAGGAGAGGATTGAGCCTCAGAAACCGATTGGTCCTGCAAACATTAAGATTTATGAGTCCCATGTTGATTGGATATCTGGAAGTAAAGTCAGGGATATTTCTTCTACTTCTAGGACCCATACTTTTAGTGAGCCTACTTCAAGTGACCCCAGTAACAGGGAGTTATTGGACCAGATGATGATTCAACAGGGAGATATTTTGAGGATGGATCATAGGATGCAAAACATGGAGGCCAGAAATGCACATACAGATGATTCGATTCGCCAAAAGTTTGAATATGATGCTACTTATGATGATGCTTTAGTGAAATACCCGAGGGGTGATCATATAGTTCAGTTCCCTGTTCACCCTGTTTATACTCCATATCAACAACAAAAGTTAGATGTTAATGATGAAGAAGATGATGACTGGTGATCTTTTTGTTTGTTTATTTGTTTGTGTTATACTTGTGATTGTATTGTTTGTTTTGTGATATTGTTGAGACTCTGTTGTTATGTTGTAATGTGTAAAACTGTTTTTATTTTTAGAATTTAGTTTAGTTCTGTTGTTAGTTTCAGCACATTGTTATATGTATTGTAATTAACTCTTCCTCAACAAATTTTATATATTATGTGCAATTTAATATTTTAAGCCTTGTAATTTTTTCATATTAGCACCTGCAGTATTTCAGAATTTATTTGTAAAAATTAGAATCTTCAATGGGTATGAATTTTCTTTATGTATTTATTACTTTCTTTCACCCTTTTATTTTTAAAGTTCTTCATGTAAATCTTTCAAAAAAAAAAAAAAGTTTGGGGGGAGAAAAATTATTTTAAAAAAGAAAAGAAAGAACTTAATTTTATTTGTCCTCACTTAGCTGCATTTTCAAAAATTTTAAATTTAAAAAGACTTTTGGCATTAGGGGTTAACTTTGGATAACTATATTTATGTTTCTAAATATATAGTAAATTTAAGTAAAAAAAATTCAATAATAAAGGTTAATTCTAGAGAATAAGATATTTGGTAAGATAAAATAAGACTATGTTTTTCTATTTTAAGTAAAGTAATTTATATTTTTAAAGTATTCGAAATCTTAGAGCTATGTTTTTCTATTTTTAGTAAAGGAATTTTGTATTTTTGAAGTATTAAAAATCTTAAAAGATTCATGTAGAAAGAAAAGAATTAAACTTTATGTAATTTTTAAGTTAATATAAATTTGTTAAGTGAAGAAAAGTAAAAAGTTTCTAACTTTAAGAAGAGGATAGTGAAGCTCAAAATCATTAAATGCTATTCAAATATAGTAATCCTCACATACATAAAAAAAAGAAGAAGATAGCAAAGAAAAGGGGGATTAACAATGATCCTGAAAAGAGAAAAAAAAAGAGATGTGGGGAGAAGCTTGAGGAGATGCTTAATTAAAAATTGGCTTCACTTGAATCAACTTAAGGAAAAAAACTTGGACACATTTTCTAAACTTTTTATTTGAGTATTAGCTTANTTTATTTAAGTATTAGCTTAATGATTAGTAAAGTTTTATGAAGTTTTTTTTCATATGAATTTTCTAAGTGACTTTAATATGACAAATTGTAATTTTTCTTAAAAGAAATAGAGGATAAAAAATCTTAGACTTAATTACTTAATATCCTAACACCATTAATATTAACTGCAGTTGTTTTGAATTTTTCTTAAGTTATACTATTATGTTTAGAGAACTTAAATATGGAAGTCTAGAAGTTAAATTCTTTACCATAAGTCATATTTTTTATGTAGTAGAGGAGTTACTTGAGGACAAGTAACATGCAAGTTTAGGGGATTTTGATACACTGAAAATATATGCAGTTTTAGACTCATATTTTACACTTATTTTTGGTGATATTGCACCTTAATGGAAGATATTTTGATGTTTTCTTACAGATTGTCGATTTTTAGGACTTAAAGCAAAAATGAAGCAAAAATGATGGAATTTGGAGTCAAAATGAAGTTTTTGAAGAAGTACTCAACGCCAACCACGCCAAGGGCAGCGCCGACGGCGCAGATCAACAGAACAACTGAAATTTTTACTCAGCGCCGACAGTGCCAGAACTAGTTTCGACGGCGCCACAGGCGGATCAACCCCCGACCCCCGTTTCTAGAAGATTCAATGTATTTAGATGGTTTTTGAAGAGATTTTGGAGCACCTCTTGGAGAACTGACCTTGGGCTTTATATGGGGCCGGAATTCATCAGGAAAGTGACTCCTTTCGCTCCAAGACATTCCTCCACACTCCATTTTCACCATTCTTCATAATCCATCTTCATTCACCATATTGGAGTCTATTAGTGATTTTTCTTTTATATTTTAGAGTTTGTGGTGAGATTTAGTGTGAAACTTTCTGTAAGAGTGTTGCAGAAGGAGAAAAGTGAGAGATATCTTCTTCCCGCATTTCTAAGGAAAGGCTACAGGGAATTTGCTTTAAGAAAAAGTTTCAGATAAGTTTTGTTTGTTTATTAGTGTTGTATGAACTTTCTTTTATATATGAAATTTGTGTTTTTTGTGTCTTTTTCATGAAGTCTGAGTAGTTCACTCTATCTTTCTCCCTACTCTGAGATATGATGAAATGAAGAGATAATATAATGTGACAATATTAAAATATAAAATAAATTATGATGATTTTTCAACTCTGAACTTAATTTACATTTTGATTTTGCCAATTAAATTGTTAAAACATGTTGTGAAATGTATGATCCGAGAAATGGACTATGAGTTCTACAACAGAGTGAGGATCACATTTGATTTCATGGAGGAGAAATTCGTTCATGAAATTAAGTGCAAATAAATAGAGAAATATTCTTTGTTGGGTGTAGAATTGGAGAATCTTTAGGGTGACAGAATAAAATCCTCAATTCGGTCTTAGTGTTTAAAAACTAAAGCGAGAGTTAGCCTTCAGGTGAAGGGAAATGGGAGCTTTGGAGTGGGAGCCAGTATCCTCCTAGCCTAGCAATGGATTTAGGGACTAAACCTATGATTAACTAATGATTTTCTATGCACTGTATTAGGGTAGAGAATTATAATTGCTCCTATTTGGTGCAATACATATTATAAACATTTATCTCATCTCATTTCACCAGAACCTCATTGTAGTGGGAATGATGTTTTTTCACATAAGAAATCTTCATTACATAAACGTAGTTAGTAGATTAGTATTTACTTTTTAAATTTTGAATTTTTGTTTTGCTAATAGTTAAGTACTTTAGTTTTGATAACATCTCAACATTAGAAATTAGTGACAGTGATTTCATTTGATTTTATGTAAATTTCCTAGTAAAACTTATATTTGTCAATTTACACCTTCCCTGTAGGATCGATATTTGGGCCTTAAATAGAAAGTCCTTTATTACTTGATAATGATACGTATACTTGCGTAGAATCTCATTATTAATTGTTTATAATTATATATATTTTACACAACTTACTTTTCATATAAGGATCAAGTTTTTGGCGCTGTAGTGGCGTCAACTTCATAAATCCTTACATATAAAACCGGGATCAAGGGGCTTGCCCTTATAGGAAGCTTTTCTTAACCCAGCTTAATATAAACCCTATTTAATTCTTCATATTAAATAAGGGAACTTGTTGGCTTATAAATAAAATGGTTTTCGTAGACTAAACGGATGTCATACATTTCGTAGTTTACTTGATCGAGCCTCACTCTCAAGTCTTGTGTTTATCTTTCGGGATAGATACATGGTTTGAAATGTACTGCTCTTTCATTTGAACTATGAAAGATATGAGATTAGTTTGATTTTATA
>JXCR01088032.1:43152-63475 GCA_002079205.1 Phalaenopsis hybrid cultivar | reverse complement strand
AAAATAAAAGAAAGGAAAATTTTATAACCGGAGCAGTGTTTTAAAGTTCCACAACATTTCTACATTTATAATTTGCTACCAGATGCAGGAATTTTTAGTTTCTTGCTCATTATTTTTTCTGGATCTTTTCAACTTTTGCTTATACCTTATAAATCTCTCTGATGAGAAAGCCTCCATTGAAAGAATTACTTTTAAAGGGCGTTCCTTCCAACTTCTAACAATAATCTGCTGCAATGGAACGAGCAACCTTTCTATTAACTTCTCTTCTTTTTTATAATTTTTTTGCTGTGGTTGCCGGATGTTCTTTAGGGCTGCTATCTAGTGGACTGAGTAGTCTTGAAATCGGATGTTCTTTAGGGCTTTCTTAGGAAATCAGATGTGCTCGTGCATTTACACAAATCATTCTACTTCAGAGCTTCATCTTGTAAAGTAGAGAAAATTACACAGATGGAACTGAAATATTGCTATCTACAAAACCAGCACCACCTTGCATCTATTTTTCAACCTCTCACTAAATAATAGAAATAACAGCATATAACATCTTCCTTTTTTGCCAACAATTCTTATTCCCTTTTTTATTTTCTGGGTATAATTTAACAAATTGAACTGCTTCGACTCACATCAAACATTGTTGTGTGTAAAGATGAAAGTTTAAGTGTTAGATGCGTAGAGACATAATGTTTGTGTGTGCGTGTGTGGTTAGGCTATGATGATAAAATCAACATGGAAGGCGATCTTATCCCTATCCATGGTGTTTGGGGGATCTCTTCTTTTCTCATGCAATGGTGGAGCAGCTTGGATGTGTTGACCTCATTTTTAGTGAGGTCTTAGTCTCCTACTCTTATAACTTAGGATCTAGCTTTAGGAGTTCTTATTGACTATCCTAGCAGACTAGCAATGGAACCCACCTCCCTTAGAACTTCAAGCCACTTCTTGACTCATGTTTGTGAAGAACTCGCATGAGTGGTTCTAAGCACTCAACTTTTAGTTATTTGTGAAGAACTCGCATGAGTGGTTCCAAGTACTCAACTTTTAGTTGCAAGGGCTAAGGACTAACATGTAGAGGCCCGAAAATTGAGTCCTATAGGATCAAATAGCCTTAGGTGAACCCTTTGTGACTCGATTATTCGTGAACGCCGCAATTCATGCACTCACTGCACCACACACGATTTTGGCTTAAATCGACTCGCCCGTCAGCGAACTCGTCCGGACGACCTCGGATGAGGAAACAGACCACACCAACGCGTCTGGAATGTCAACTTTAGCTAGGAAGGACACCCATATTTCTAGGGTTACACACGCGCACATATGGCACGGAAATCGATGCACGATTTTTTTATTATTTTTAATTTGCGGGGCGCAGACCCGGACTCAACCGAGGTTCAACTCAGGTTCGATTTGGGCTGAACTCAAGCTGAACAAAGGTTAAACAATTTTGAATTTTAAATTTTTGAATTTCAAATTCGTCATTTAATTTTATCTTAATTGGGAGTTAAAATTTTCCATTTGAACCCAGCCACCTGAATGAAAACAAATTAATTCCCCGCCAATCCTTCAGGTAACGGCTCTCTCGAGCCCGCTCCTTTCATTAATTAGCCCCCGTGCTCGCCTTCTTCCTCCCTCTCTCGGTACGATTTGAAACGATCTCCACCGAAAATCCTCGTTCGCTCCTCCCCTCTGCATCGAGAACTTTTGTCGCTCGAGGCAAGATTCGACTCGCCTTCTTCCTCCGCCATTAAGCTCTCACTGGAACGAAATCCTCCGCTCCTCCGCTACTCTTCCCACGTCTGGCTTGCTTCTCCGTCTCCCGCTCGATCCTGTTTCTTGTATCCTCCCCGGAGAGGACCCCCGATTGGACATCTCCCGCACTCGCTCTCTCCGCTCGATCCCGTCTCCCACACCGAAGAAGCCGCAGACCCGTTTCCTTCTTCCTCTCGCGTCTTCGCCACCCCAAAGCCCTCTGCTCTTCTCGCTCGACCTCGCCTCCTCCCTGCGACGAAGAAACTCTCCCGCTCCTTCTCTCGTCCAGAAGCGCTCGCTCGCCTCACGCTCCAAAGCGTTCTTCTCTCGTCCAGAAGCCCTCGCTCGCCTCACGCTCCAAAGCGAAGCTCCTGCTCAATCCTGCTTGGCTCGATTCCACTTGACAGGAAGCTCGCTCCCCTCCCCGCCGAACAGCCGCTTCGTCTCTTCCTCATCCGACAGAAGTCGTTCGGCCTGCCTCCTTGACTGCTCGATCCCATCTTCCTGTTCACGCAACAACAGCCCTGCACGACTCCATAGAAGCCAAAACTGCTGCTCCCGCTGCTTGATACAACCCTCACAACCCAGACCAACTCCTCCTTCCTCCTCTTCTTCTCCAGCGGGCTTCGGCCAAGTATACTTCTTCCCCTTTCTCTTTATTCTTTGCAGCGACATAACAAGAGTTACACACTTACCACTCAATCCTGTGTATTCACTTGCATAACACCTAAACTGCAGTTTTATGGATGATTTTGATATTATTTCTAGATTATCTTGCTTAGATTTATTATGGATGATAAATTTTGCCAATTCATGAATTAATTATGTGCAGAGGGGAATGACTGTTTGGCAAATATTTAATGTTGAATTATATCATGATTAATGATTTCAACTTAACTGTTTGGTTTATTATCTACAATCTATTAATCTTTGGTATTTTCAACTATTTGCCTAGTGATTTTGACAGATAAGAAACCTACGGCTTTATTTTCCAGTTTAGTTATTGATATTAGTCTTATGCACATTGATATGTTAAAGTGTTGGGGGGCATTTACATACCTACCACACAATTATTATGGATTTACATTTCTAACACCTTAAGTTTTAATCCCTTTACATACACATCTTTGCGCACACACGCTAGAATGCCGTATCGATGTTGTTTTGACATGACATGAAAGATTTGGGTGGTATAAATGTAAGAATTAAAGTCTAGTTTGGAGATATGTTAACGCATAGGAATGGTGGGGTTTGCATGCAAATCTTTATTCGATCCTTCTTGGCTGGTTTCTCGGCATTATCGTTGTTTTGAAGAAGAATCGGGATGTCGTTCTAAGTTGTCATTCTTACTGTTTTGCCTCGACTTTTTTACCGTTTGGATATTATAAATTGCTGGTTTCGGAGGTTTTATATGTCACCCGGGTGTTGATTCATTTACTGTTCTTGAGGAGGCTCATTGCCCCATTTAAATGCCGATTTTGGGGAAATTTACTTGTTGTTTTAATGTTATTTGGAGGATAATTAAATGATGTTTTGGTGACTGATTTCGGGCAATTTATTCACAGTTTTGTGGTGCTTTTGTGGGCTGATTTCGGAGCAGTTTGGATACTATTTTGGGTATTTCTAACACTGCTTTGTGTTTTTGCCCCTCACCCCTTTTTGCTTTGAGTTTTGGAAGCGGGTTGATCTCTTTTCCTCTCCCGTCATTTTGTTTTGATTTCTCTTTCTTGCTTAATGGTTAAGTCAGAAATTAGAATTCCTGATTTGATTAATTGGAAAATACTTATTTGAGGGTTAAATGCCTTAAATCACTTTAAACACAAGTTAAAACATAGGCTTCTAGCTTTTAGGAGCACACCATATTCACCTAATCCTCAGTGTAGGCTTCTAGATTTTTAGGAGCACACCCTAGGTGAGAGCCCATTCACCTAGTCCTCAGTGTAGACTTTCTAGAGCTTAGGCACATACCCTAGGTGAGAGTCTGTTCACCTAGCCTTCAATGTAGGTTTCCTAGACTTTAGGAGCACACCTAGGTGAGAGTCCATTCACCTAGCCCTCGGCATAAACTTCCTAGATTTTAGGAGTGCACCCTAGGTGAGAGTCCACTCACCTAATCCTCAGCATAAACTTCCTAGACTTTAGGTGCTAACCATGTGTGAGAGTCTATCCACGTAGTCCTCGGTTTATGCTTCCTACACTTTAGAAACACACCTTAGGTGAGAGCCCATCCACCTAATCCTCAGCATAACATCCCAAGGCTTTAGGAGCATACCCTAACTGAACGTTCATTCACTTAATCATCGAATGCACAGTGAAACTAGACACTTGACCCTAATTCACAAACTGACTAAGACACTAGACACGATGCACCAAGACGTGACCCATGTTTCCTTAATTAAATCAACAATGAAATTCCCTCAATGACTTAACGTTAATTAAATACAATAAAACCCAATACATCGGGATTTGAGCTTGGATATTACACTTAAATCCTCCTAGTAATTTGGGAAATTTATTAACGCCACATATAGATCATCGAACTAGGACAAGTTTAGGGTCTAGGTGGCGAGGGCGATGACGACATTGCTTATGTGTGCTTAAACGAGGGATGCGATGTTAAATTATTAGATGGTGAACTGAGCTTAAATAATAACTTTTGCATGAAAATCTTTCTCTGAAAATTTATAAAGGTCCACGGCTAGTCACTTGGATTGAGGTTAAGGACTGCCTTCTGTAGATTGTCGGGCCGGTAACTCCTGTTCAAGATCGGGAAGCACACAGCCCAGCTCTGAGCCCCCACTTTTACCAATGTCTTATACCCAGTACTGA
This sequence comes from Phalaenopsis hybrid cultivar, assembly GCA_002079205.1. Taxonomy (NCBI): domain Eukaryota; kingdom Viridiplantae; phylum Streptophyta; class Magnoliopsida; order Asparagales; family Orchidaceae; genus Phalaenopsis; species Phalaenopsis hybrid cultivar. Next base: position 58,906 of record JXCR01088032.1, on the reverse strand, counting down.
TCTTTCATATGTGGTTATATGTTTCTTTTGCTTATGATTTTTACTACCCGTTTTTATGACTTTCATGCTGGGTTTTCTTGCTTTATTTAATTTCCTTGCAAGTTTATTAAAATCTGCTGCAAATCATGCTATGCTCGCAACATTAATAACACAACAGTAGCAGACGCACAGGTACGCTTTTACAGTTTATCTACAGCATTTTACTTTACTGCAGTTTATCTTCTAAGTACATTTTTATTACCTGCAATTTGATTATTCTGCATGCAAAACCGGTACTGAAAGCATTATTCTTCTTAGTATAATAACAATCCATAGGACTTCGAGGTAGTTTGCCCAGCGCGATGTAAATCCTCACTCCCTTTTTTGGCTCTTGTACAACCATGTTGTGCAGCATAAGTCCTAACTCGCTTTAGGTTCCGAGGTTGTTGTGTGATACGATGTAAACCCTCATTTCTCTGTGGGCTATTTGCATAATCGGGTATTATGCAAATGTAAGTCTCAAATAATAAAATTGGCAGGATTGAACATTCAAATAACATCATCTCTGAAAATGCAGCCACACAAGTAGGATAGTTTAGAAAGTCACTGAGAATTCACCTCAGGATCTGTGACATCCCCTACCTTTTCTTTTATTTGGACTCCTGAAATAACTGTTCCTATTTGAGCCACTCTCACTTGCCTTTTTTCCTCATCCTACCTTGAAAACCTAAACCTTGAAATCTTGAAGACTAGAACCACTGATCATTATCGAGAGTTTTATCAAGTGATTCCCGTCACTTGGGATGTAATTAACTATAGGGGCATGCCTCTATAGGGAACTTGAAACCCAGGTAAAATAAACCCTATTTAATCCTTGTATTAGATAGGGGAACTTGTCGGTCACATATAAAAGGTTCGCATACCAAATGGGTGTCACAAATCTCTTAGTTTGCAGGATTGTGTCTATCGCCGAGGTTTACACTTATCTTTCGGGAAGGTGTAATATTCGCGGTATCGGACACGATTATGCAAACTATTGGACTAATGAGATCCATTTGGTCTCATTTTTCTAAAATTAAAACATACTGCTTTTAAAACTCAAACTATATATCCATTATATTAAATTAAATTTCAAAAATTATTTTCATATACTATTTTTTAAAATCTATCGAAAAAGTTGACCGACAGGATGTCCTTATGCTTTGGCAGGTAATAGCTACATCAATTGTTATTGATAGAGAAGGTTGGATGTATCTACTTTTCTCTTGCCATGGTGTAGTAGCTAGGATGAACTTATGTTTTCACAGGCAATCTCTGCATCCAGTTTCATTGGTAGAGAGGACGCGTCATAGGTAGAAAAGATGTGGATTTGTCGGCTTTTCATTGCTTTTTGATGGAATTATGGAAAACCTGAGCCGTTGCTTCCTTGTTTCTTAGACCTTTTTTTTATTTCTATAACTCTGTTCTCTTTTGCGGTGCTGCATAGATATTTACTCTTCTCATGATTCCTTGTATTCTTTATCTTACAACTCTTCATCTTAAAATTTAGAATTTGTAATCTATGTTAAGTACTTAAATCCCCACTTGGAATGATCTTACAATCTTTACATTCTCTGCGATCTCTTCTCATAAGAAAATAACCAATTTGTGTTTTATTATATTCATTCTTATAAGTAATAATATGTCCTTCTCTCTTCTTGAATAAAATATTAGCAATAACATAATCATGCAATAAAGCAAATTTAATATGGCTCTACCTTTTTTATTAATCACTCCAAAATCGTTGCCACCATGAATATTTCTAAAATTTTCTACCACTCTACTGACCTGTCTATTTAAATCTACTCCAATAAAATTTTTTTCTTCAAGAGGTCTAATTTGTATTAAGTCTTCTAGTTCATTCCAGAACTTAACTTTAGAACCTATATCTAAACTTACGTGAGAAGCATACGCACTTATAATTTTAAAAATCTTAGAACCATCAATAATTTTAAGGGTTATAATTCTATCTCTAATTCTATTAAGTTTTACGACATTATCTTTCAAACTCTTATCTATAATTACACATATACTATTTCTAGTGGGACTGTTACCTGAAAATCGAAGTTTAAAACCCAAGTTATCAATTTCTATAGTCTTTTTTCCAACACATTTAGTTTCTTGAATGCATAAACAAAAAGAGTTTATGGGTTCCTTTATGGCAGCATTTTGAATGGCTTCTTAGATAGTTGTGGCAATTCTATTTGGCCTCATATTTTTGCAATATTTTTATGAAATTTAAGTGGTGATATTGAGCATTTTACAATGTTACAATGAAATTTAAGTGGTGATATTGAGCATTTTACAATAAATCCCTCTTTATTGTGCATCGACAATGTACCAACACGAATCTTGAGAAGAGCCAATGGTTCAGAAAGCAAAAAGATAAACCCAAGGAAGACACACATGCAATTTTGGCTTGTTTATCTAATCAGGAGGCTCGTTTTTCTAACCAAACGTGGTAGTCCAAATCAAAGCCAAGGCCAAAGGGATAAATTATATTGGCCTGCATGCCTATCTGTCCAGTCTTCCTAGATACTTTGTATAATGGGATAAATTTACGCCAGCTTTAGCTTACAGAGTGCTCGGTGCCGTATTAAATATGACTCTATTATTCACAAGTCAAAGAAGTAGAATACCTTTAGAAAAAAAATCGGTACTATAACAGATATAAAGTCAAATTTGTGTGTCTATGCATGTATGCGTGTATGTATGTGTGTTTGTNATAATTTTTTTGCTGTGGTTGCCGGATGTTCTTTAGGGCTGCTATCTAGTGGACTGAGTAGTCTTGAAATCGCAACCATGACACATCTTTGAGATGATGCGTCTCAAGTTTTAAAAAAAAAAACAAATGATATGCTGTGCGAGCAAATATGGAAATTGGGTGGCTTTTAATGTTATGCATGTAAACGTCCCTAAAATGTTATATGATATTCACCATCATTTTTCTGAATAAACTTGTACTAGGTATTGGCCTATTTTGGTGAATTATAGCTTTTATTATTGATACATCATCAACAAATTTATCATTTGACACGAATCTCGAGGAATTTGGCATGAATCTTGAGAACTTTTTTGAGCAAAAAACATTCAAACTCAAATTAAAAATCATCAAGAACTTTGATTTCATAAAAGAAGGGATGATCTTGATGACATCAAAATTGATCCAATTTGAGCTGCAAAACCGACTGGCTTGACAAGGGGGACTCAATGACACCAAAATAGATCCAATCCTAGTCAAATCAAGCCGAGATTAAGATGTTAAACTATTTGTGGAAGCATTAAACGGTCAATTGGAGCGTCTCTTTTAGATGAATCAAACAAACCCATGATCACAATTCCGACGTTATTAAGGCACTCAAATGTTCATATAACATCATCCGATCTAGTGCATCACTCGGGGCTGTCAGATGAGGTGGTATGGATTCTTGTAGTATTTATGGGGATGCCAATGCCAAAATCTATAAATACTTCCTTACTCGATTCAAGAAACGAGGGATGATCTTGATCTAGTTCTGGGTCTCTGTAGGAATCAAGTTTCAGTGCTGGTTTGGACCGAAGGTCTGGCGAACGTTTCTCACGATTTCCATGCCTGCACTTTACTGGTGAAATGCAGATAAGTGATTCTGCCTTGATGATGAAAAAATATTACATCAGTACTACGCACGTAGAAATATCGTGCGTAGCCAATAAAATTATGTCACGCGCGATAGGAAAAAAAAACGGCGCAATAACACTGGGAATATTCCCCCCCGTGTTATTCATGTGTTATTGTGTGTTATTCATGTGTTATTGATGTGTTATTGTGTTATTATAACACCAAGAATATTCTCAGGATACAATAACACATGAATAACACACAATAACACTTGAATAACACGGGGAATATTCCCGACAGAGAAAAAAACGGCGCAGTAACACGGGGAAGATTCTTCTCCCCCGCGCGATAGGGAAAAAAAACGGCGCAGTAACACTGAGAATATTCCCCCATGTGTTATTGTGCGTTATTCATGTGTTATTGTGTGTTATTCATGTGTTATTGATGTGTTATTGTATTATTATAACATTTATTGTGTGTTATTCATGTGTTATTGATGTGTTATTGTGTTATTATAACACCAGGAATATTCCTATGTCACAATAACACATGAATAACACGGGGGGGGGGGAATATTTCCCGTGTTACTGCGCTGTTTTTTTTCTCTGTGGCGCGGGTGTCGTAGCGTTATTTCATTGGCTATGCATGGTACTCTACGTGCGTAGTACTGATGTAATATTTTTTCCTTGATGATGTGGCAGTGACGAATGTATGCCTTCCTAATCGACCTTTCTTGCGCACCTTATTTCAAGCAGGTTTTCCCTTGCTATGTACAACGCAAGTAATTCTGCACCCTGCAATAGTAATCAATTATCCAAAGGGCTGGATTTATTCTGGATTCATCATATATTTCGTTTTAGCTCAGTTTTGGCCTAAATTTTGAAGTTCCTAAATCCTGCAGCTCTGAGGATTTTGGCAAAGAAAAATAATGCCGGTGCTACAAGATCTTATGTCTTTTTTTTTGCTTCCTTTTTCAATAGGGTTTTGGCTAGGAGTGGAATGGAAAGAAAGAAAATGGTTTTTGATGCCATGATCCCATTGATCCATCTAGCCAGCCTTAAATGCTTTTCTTAAATAAGAATAGTAATATATATAGATATCTATATCATGCTGAACAGCAAGGGTCCGTTTTTGTGGCTGGATGAACAGGGTTTAACCTAAATCATGCCAAACAGCAAAATAACATCTTATTAAATCCCTTTTCCGCAGTTTTTTTTTTACGAGGAGCGGAAGGAGATTGATTGGAGTTACGGTGGTCTTTGTACTCCGCACTCTCATCATTGTGGTCCTGGCTAGCTCTAATCTTAAGTGTATCGATAGGGTTGTAACAGAGGTGATAGTTTTTGGCAAAAACGAGAGGGTTGGCAAGGGATTGGCGAGGGGTTTGGGCAGGAGTGGGGAAGGAGAAGATAAGTTTGTGATTTTAATTTAATTAATTTAAGTTAATTTTCATTAATTAATTGATTAGTAATTAATAATTAATTAACTTGCGACCGTGCATTTTTAAGTGTAATACACCCTTGCATGTTTTATGATGTTATTGTGATTCTGAAGTGTTGTGTAAATATCAAAGTTTAGATATTAGAAATGTAAATACCTAAAAATTGTGTGGTATGTATGTAAATCACTCAATACTTTAGTTATATAGGTTTGATCCATGTTCAAAATAGGGTCCAAATCTGTTAAACTTTAAGTAGTGCTCTAATGCTGGAGTTAATATCTCATTTGGTGTAATTGTCCAAAATGATTTTTTGGGCATGTTCTTTAAAAGAACACATCCTGTGAACATTCGGCTGATATTGATATTAAGAAGCATGTGATGTTAAATTTCATTGTGAGTTTTTATAGTATTTACATATCTAGCTTTTTGTTGTCATAAACATATGCATTGACTGGTTTGCCACCTCTAAAAGGGTTAGTGATAGAGGCATTTTCTATGTTATATTAAATATATGTGTTATTTTTGTAAATATGAATGTTTAGTTTTTAGATTTGTAACTACACGAGAATTGTTTGGTATGTATGTAAATTCCACTTTAATTTTATGTTGCACTCATCTCAGAACAATTCTAAGCAAATTTTGGCTAGATATTTTTACACATTTTTATCCATTTTTTTGCCCTTTTTACCCACTTAAATGCTCTCTCTCTCTCACCGTCTCCCTCTTTCTTTGATTAGGCGATGATGATTAAATCCAATGTTGAAGGTTGTCTTCTCTGGGTTTTTCATGCCTTGGAGCTGCCTGGATGGCCTATGCTTCCATAGGTAACTGCTGTGTCCATGCGTCATTTATAGAGAAAATGTGGACGAATATGCTTTTTGATGAAATTAGGCGAATCTGAGCCTATGACTCTCTGTTCCTTTAAACTTTTCTGTATCTTGAAAAGGTCAATTGGGCCTGAATGTGGATACATTTTTTCTGTTAATCAGAAGTTGTAAGCTTTCTATGTTCCTTTCTTTTTTTTGCTCTGGCTGATCTGTATTCTAATGCCACCTAGGGGTGTAAACAGAGTCGAATAGAGCTCGAGCCACATGCAAGTAATCTTCGCCTTCCATGCATTTGTGGTAGAGAAATGGTGGGTGGTTTTGCTTGCAGAGTGAACAACATTGATTATGAGCAGCATTGAGTTGCGGTTCTCTCTATATTTTAATATCTTCAGGCAACTGAAAGAGGACCTATGGACTGTGCAGTGGCTGGATTTATGCCGTATTTACTCTAAATACCTGCCAAACCAAAAAGACCCGTGTAAATCCTACTAAATCTAAACTCACGTTTCTCCTCGGTGTTTTATTTAATCCCAGACTTGATAATTTCACTTATTAGATTGATTTTAGATAATACAAAGAGATTTGAATGTGTAAATATGTAAATCAGAGACTTAGCATGTCTTTCTATTGCTTTAATTATTTTCTTACGGGTTTGAAGTACAGGGCTTTCTTAGGAAATCAGATGTGCTCGTGCATTTACACAAATCATTCTACTTCAGAGCTTCATCTTGTAAAGTAGAGAAAATTACACAGATGGAACTGAAATATTGCTATCTACAAAACCAGCACCACCTTGCATCTATTTTTCAACCTCTTACTTAATAATAGAAATAACAGCATATAACATTTTCCCTTTTTGCCAACAATTCTTATTCCCTTTTTTATTTTCCGGGTATAATTTAACAAATTGAACTGCTTCGACTCACATCAAACATTGTTGTGCGTAAAGATGAAAGTTTAAGTTTTAGATGCGTAGAGACATAATGTTTGTGTGTGCGTGTGTGGTTAGGCTATGATGATAAAATCAACATGGAAGGCGATTTTATCCATATCCATGGTGTTTGGGGGATCTCTTCTTTTCTCATANTTCAACCTCTCACTAAATAATAGAAATAACAGCATATAACATCTTCCTTTTTTGCCAACAATTCTTATGCCGTTTTTTATTTTTCGGGTATAATTTTAATTGAACTGCTTTGACTCACATCAAACATTGTTGTGTGTAAGATGAAAGTTTAAGTGTTAGATGCGTAGAGACATAATGTTTGTGTGTGCGTGTGTGGTTAGGCTATGATGATAAAATCAACATGGAAGGCGATCTTATCCCTATCCATGGTGGTTGGGGGATCTCTTCTTTTCTCATGCAATGGTGGAGCAGCTTGGATGACCTTATGCTTTGGCAGGTGATAGCTGCATCAATTGTCATTGATAGAGAAGGTTGGATGTATCTACTTTTCTCTTGCCATGTAGTAGCTAGGATGAACTTATNATTGTCATTGATAGAGAAGGTTGGATGTATCTACTTTTCTCTTGCCATGGTGTAGTAGCTAGGATGAACTTACGTTTTCACAGGCAATCTCTGCATCCAGTGTCATTGGTAGAGAAGACGCGTCAATGGTAGAGAAGATGTGGATTTGTCGGCTTTTCATTGCTTTTTGATGGAATTATGGAAAACCTGAGCTGCTGCTTCCTTGTTTCTTAGAACTTTTTTTTTTAATTTCTATAACTCGGTTCTCTTTTGTGGTGCTGCATAGATATTTACTCTTCTCATGATTNATTTGTCGGCTTTTCATTGCTTTTTGATGGAATTATGGAAAACCTGGGCCGCTGCTTCCTTGTTTCTTAGAACTTTTTTTTTTTTTTCTATAACTCGTTTCTCTTTTGCGGTGCTGCATAGATATTTACTCTTCTCATGATTCCTTGTATTTTTTATTTTACAACTCTTCATCTTAAAATTTAGAATTTGTAATTGATGTTGAGTACTTAAATCCCCATTTGGAATGACCTTACAATCTTTACATTCTCTGCGTTCTCTTCTCATAAGAAAATAACCAATTTGTGTTTTATTATATCCATTCTTATAAGTAGTAATATGACCTTCTCTCTTCTTTAATAAAGTATTAGCAATAACATAATCATACAATAAAGCAAATTTAATATGGCTCTATCTTTTTTATTAATCACTCCAAAATCGTAGCCATCATGAATATTTCTAAAATCTTCTACCACTCTACTAACCTGTCTATTTAAATCTACTCCAATAAAATTTTTTTCTTCAAGAGGTCTCATTTTTATTAAGCCTTCTAGTTCATTCCAGAATTTATCTTTAGAACCTATATCTAAACTTACGTGAGAAGCATACGCATTTATAATATTAAAAATCTTAGAACCATCAATAATTTTAAGGGTTATAATTCTATCCCTAATTCTATTAATTTTTACGACATTATCTTTCAAACTCTTATCTATAATTACACCTATACTATTTCTAGTGGGACTGTTACCTGAATATTGATGCTTAAAACCAAGTTATCAATCTCTATAGTCCTTTTTCCAACACTTTTAGTTTCTTGAATGCATAAACAAAAAGAGTTTATGGGTTCCTTTATGGAAGCATTTTGAATGGCTTCTTAGATAGTTGTGGCAATTCTATTTGGCCTCATATTTTTGCGATATTTTTATGAAATTTAAGTGCTGATATTGAGCATTTTACAATGTTAGAATGTGCTAGCCGAAGTTGTTTATTGAAATACCTCTTTATTGTGCATCGATAATGTACCAACACGAATCTCGAGAAGAGCCAACGGTTCAAAAAGCTAAAAGATAAAACCAAGGAAGACACACATGCAAGTTTGGCTCGTTTATCTAATCAGGAGGCTCGTTTTTCTAACCAAACGTGGTTNTTACATTCTCTGCGTTCTCTTCTCATAAGAAAATAACCAATTTGTGTTTTATTATATCCATTCTTATAAGTAATAATATGCCCTTCTCTCTTCTTGAATAAAGTAGTAGCAATAACATAATCATGCGATAAAACAAATTTAATATGGCTCTACCTTTTTTATTAATCACTCTAAAATCGTAGCCATCATGAATATTTGTAAAATCTTCTACCACTCTACTGACCTGTCTATTTAAATCTACTCCAATAAATTTTTTTTCTTCAAGAGGTCTCATTTGTATTAAGTCTTCTAGTTCATTCCAGAATTTATCTTTAGAACCTATATCTAAACTTACGTGAGGAGCATACGCATTTATAATATTAAAAATCTTAGAACCATCATTAATTTTAAGGGTTATAATTTTATCCCTAATTCTATTAATTTTTTCGACATTATCTTTCAGACTCTTATCTATAATTACACCTATACTATTTCTAGTGGGACTGTTAACTGAATATCGATGTTTAAAACCCAAGTTATCAATCTCTATAGTCTTTTTTCCAACACATTTAGTTTCTTGAATGCATAAACAAAAAGAGTTTATGGGTTCCTTTATGGCAGCATTTTGAATGGCTTCTTAGATAGTTGTGGCAATTCTATTTGGCCTCATATTTTTGGGATATTTTTATGAAATTTAAGTGGTGATATTGAGCATTTTACAATGTTAGAATGTGCTAGCCAAAGTTGTTTATTGAAATCCCTCTTTATTGTGCATCGATAATGTACCAACACGAATCTCGAGAAGAGCCAACGGTTCAGAAAGCGAAAAGATAAACCCAAGGAAGACACATGCAAGTTTGGCTCGTTTATCTAATCAGGAGGCTCATTTTTCTAACCAAACGTGGTAGTCCAAATCAAAGCCAAGGCCAAAGGGATAAATTATATTGGCCTGCATGCCTATCTGTCCAGTCTTGGTAGATACTTTGTATAATGGGATAAATTTACGCCAACTTTAGCTTAGGGAGTGCTCGGTGTCGTAATAAATATAACTCTATTATTCACAAGTCAAAGAAGTAGAATACCTTTAGAAAAAAAATCTGTACTATAACAAATATAAAGTCAAATTTTNCCTGCATGCCTATCTGTCCAGTCTTGGTAGATACTTTGTATAATGGGATAAATTTACGCCAACTTTAGCTTACAGAGTGCTCGGTGTCGTAATAAATATAACTCTATTATTCACAAGTTAAAGAAGTAGAATACCTTTAGAAAAAATATCTGTACTATAACAGATATAAAGTCAAATTTGTGTCTATGCATGTATGCGTGTATGTATGTGTGTTTGTTTGTGTGTGTGTATCTCTCTCTCTCTCTCTCTCTGTGTGTTTATATATATATATATATATATATATATATATAAGATGGATTGGTTTGATTAGTTTCTTGCAATTTTGACGAAGTTGAAATTCAGTTTGTTTCTTTTTTTGGTACAGCTGTTGAATGTTCTGTATATTGATGCCAGAGGAGGATTTAAACTTGAAATTCTTGCTCTGTTTAAATACACAAGTAACGGGGTTCATCTTCAAAAGAAAACTATTTTGNACAGCTGTTGAATGTTCTGTATATTGATGCTAGAGGAGGATTTAAACTTGAAATTCTTGCTCTGTTTGAATACACAAGTAATGGGGTTCATCTTCAAAAGAAAACTAATTTGTATGTGTTAGTTTAGAGTAACAATTTACCCTTAAGTTAAAACTGATTTGTTTTTACAAAACATACATGGTTGAGTATGATNTTTGTTATGGTGATTAACTTGAAAATTGTTTATTGAAAGCTCTCTATATTGTGCATCGACAATGTGCCAACACGAACCTCAATGAGAGCCAACGTTTCAGAATCAAAAAGATAAACCCAAGGATGGTACACGTGTAATTTTGGCTTGTTTATCTAACCAGGAGGCTCATTTATCTAATCAGACGTAGTAATCCAAATCAAAGCCAAGGCCAAAGGGACAAATTATATTGGCCCGCATGCCTATCTGTATAGTCTTTGTGGATGTTTGTATAATGGGATAAATTTACACCAACTTTAGCTTAAAAGTGCTCGGTGCTGTATTAAATATAACTCTGATTCACAAATCAAAGAAGTAGAATACCTTTAGAAAAATATGGGTTACAAACATGACTGTAATATAGCAGATATAAAGTCAAATCAGTGTGTGTCTATATATGTATGTTTGTGTGTGTCTGTGTGTGTGATTAGCTTCTTGCAATATTGGCGAAGTTTAAAGTCAGTTTTTGTTTCCTTTTTTTGTACAGCTGTTGAATGTTCTGTATATTGATGCCAGAGGAGGATTTAAACTTGAAATTCTTGCTCTGTTTAAATGCACAAGTACCGGGGTTCATCTTCAAAAGAAAACTAATAAGTGTGTGTTTGTTTAGAGTAACGCTTTACCCTTAAGTTAAAACTGATTAGTTTTTACAAAATATACATGGTTGAGTATGGTAGTTACTTGTTTTTATGGTGATTAACTTGAACATTGAAGGCGATCTTTTCCTACTTAAGGTGGCTTCTGGGATCTTTGCTTTTCTCAAGNTAAACTTGAAATTCTTGCTCTGTTTAAATACACAAGTAACGGGGTTCATCTTCAAAAGAAAACTAATTAGTGTATGTTAGTTTAGAGTAACGCTTTACCCTTAAGTTAAAACTGATTTGTTTTCACAAAATATACATGGTTGAGTATGATGGTTACTTTTTAAACAAAATCTCTGGGTTTCTTGAATTTTTCTCTCTTGATTTTGTTATGGCGATTAACTTGAACATTGAAGGCGATCTTTTGTTATGGTGATTAACTTGAAAATTGTTTATTGAAAGATCTCTATATTGTGCATCGACAATGTGCCAACACGTATCTCAATGAGAGCCAACGTTTCAGAAGCAAAAAGATAAACCCAAGGATGGCACACGTGCAATTTTGGCTCGTTTATCTAACCAGGAGGCTCATTTATCTAATCAGACGTAGTAATCCAAATCAAAGCCAAGGCCAAAGGGACAAATTATATTGGCCCGCATGCCTATCTGTATAGTCTTTGTGGATGTTTGTATAATGGGATAAATTTACACCAACTTTAGCTTAAAAGTGCTCGGTGCCGTATTAAAATAACTCTGATTCACAAATCAAAGAAGTAGAATATTTTTAGAAAAATATCGGTTACAAACATGACCGTAATATAGCAGATATAAAGTCAAATCAGTGTGTGTCTATATATGTATGTTTGTGTGTGTGTGTGTGTGTGTGTGATTAGCTTCTTGCAATTTTGGCGAAGTTCAAAGTCAGTTTTTGTTTTCTTTTTTTGTACAGCTGTTGAATGTTCTGTATATTGATGCCAGAGGAGGATTTAAACTTGAAATTCTTGCTCTGTTTAAATACACAAGTAACGGGGTTCATCTTCAAAAGAAAACTAATTAGTGCGTGTAGTTTAGAGTAACACTTTACCCTTAAGTTAAAACTGATTTNGCGTGTAGTTTAGAGTAACGCTTTACCCTTAAGTTAAAACTGATTTGTTTTTACAAAATATACATGGTTGAGTATGGTAGTTACTTTTTTTTATGGTGATTAACTTGAACATTGAAGGCGATCTTTTCCTACTTAAGGGGGCTTCTGGGATCTTTGCTTTTCTCAAGGAATTATCATGGTGGAGCTTGGATCACATTTGTCTCGATGTTTAACTGCTTTGTGAATGTGCTTGTTTAGCAAATGTAGATGTGTCTGCATTTTAAATGTACTGAGGCAAATACAAGCCTGCGATTCTACATTCTGTTTTCATTTTTGTATGACTAAGCAAATAATTGGGCCTTTAAATGGATGGATATTTGCAATTTGGCACTTGTAATCTTTGCTTTGTGGGCGTGTGTGTGCGCTCCTGTTTTTTTTGACTTTGACTTGATTCATACATATAATGATGCCGCATGATAAAGGCTTGTATTAATACATCAGTGGTGTTTCACTGTGTAAAGTTAACACATTCTTATGGGTTCTTTTGTGGCAGTTTTTTTAATGGCTTTCTAGAAAGTTGGCACAACTGTTTGATCTCAATTTTTTTTTTGCTGCTTTTTAGGAATTGTCAGTGGGGAGTTTGAACTTCTAACATTGATATATGCTAGAATGTTTTAGTTGTGAAAAAACCTGCTCTGACTTGTCCCAAAAAAAAGAAGGAAAATTTGTTCTCATATACGAGGGAGGTACAAGAAGCTGTTATTATGCTCTGCCTTGATCGTCAGTCAGTCCGATGGCATAATGGTTTGTTGGCCAAATCACACACACACACATGAAATATTTTTTTATATCTAACACTCAAATGTTTGATATTTATAATTTAAATCCTTTTATATCATAAACTTCTGAATGAAATTTATTACTTTTAAGAACATAGTTATGGTAACATGTTTTTTTTGTATTATGTTAAAGATTTGAGTGATATGCATGTAAAGATGAGAGTTTTGCTATTTAAACCCGCAAATATTATGCAAATTTAACTTCAAAATGTCATACATATCATATGTTTTTATTTATTCTTTGAAAGTTTAAGCCTGTATTTTTTTCATTTTTTCTTTTATCACTGAGATATTTACATCTGGATATTTTTTTGTTTACCTTACTGATATTTATTTAATTTGAGCCAATTATCGTTACTATAAAGTTATTAACACAAACCGGCTGTTTAATTATCTATTTTTGGTAAACTGTTGCCCTAGTTCGCATTATATTCATGGAGAGGATTAAGGTCCGCTGCAGAATCCCTGCCTTGTTAACCCCCAATGCTGTGCATATATTAGTCCGGTGAGATCAAAACCCTAACTCATTAGTTTAAGTATGGGGCTCGTGATGCAAACCCCATTTTCTGGCCACGGTAATTGGAGATCATCATATCTAATTATAATGATTTATTTATGGTTGACTCAATTTTTATTCTTCAAATTGAAGAGTAATGCTACAGTGTTTTTTGCATTTTGTTTTGTTGACCCAAATGTTTCCTTTTGAATATTTATAATGATTTATTTACCCAATATTTTTATCATTATGATTTCCTTGAATTTCTCTTTGGATTGTGCCATGCTGAAGAAATCCTTCATGATGGTTTTGTGTGCCCACCCTAATGTTGGGCAGGATTCCTTTTCATGGTGCTCAAGAAACCTCCTCTATTTTCTTTGAGTGTCCATTGAGTAGCTTTAATGGCTCTTTGAATCCCGGGGCTACAGTTAAGGAAAGGCCCTTCCCTTTTGGGCCGGTTGTGTGCAAGGAGGGATTCAAGCCCCCGATACCGTGCTTCGTAGCCACGTACTCTAATCCTCTGAGCTACAAGTCCCACCCCGTCTAAACTGGATCTGTTCTCGGGAGTACCTTCAAAAGAGAACATTTCCTCTCCTCAGTCATTTCGGGTTACGAAGATGTGAAAGCTCATTTTTCTCTAGAATAACAGTACGATCCNAGTTAAGGAAAGGCCCTTCCCTTTTGGGCCGGTTGTGTGCAAGGAGGGATTCAAGCCCCCGATACCGTGCTTAGTAGCCACGTGCTCTAATCCTCTGAGCTACAAGTCCCACCCCGTCTACACTGGATCTGTTCTCGGGAGTACCTTCAAAAGAGAACATTTCCTCTCCTCAGTCATTTCGGGTTAAGAAGATGTGAAAGCTCATTTTTCTCTAGAATAACAGTACGATCGNTTATGGTGATTAACTTGAACATTGAAGGCGATCTTTTCCTACTTAAGGTGGCTTCTGGGATCTTTGCTTTTCTCAAGGAATGATCATGGTGGAGCTTGGATCACATTTGTCTCGATGTTTAACTGCTTTGTGAATGCGCTTGTTTAGCAAATGTGGATGTGTCTGCATTTTAAATGTACTGAGGCAAATACAAGCCAGCGATTCTCCATTCTGTTTTCATTTTTGTATGACTAAGCAAATAATTGTGCCTTTAAATGGATAGATATTTGCAATTTGGCACTTGTAATCTTTGTTTTGTGGGCGCGTGTGTGTGCTCCTGTTTTTTTTTACTTTGACTTGATTCATACATATAATGATGCCGCATGATAAAGGTTTGTATCAATACATCAGTGGTGTTTCACTGTGTGAAGTTAACGCATTCTTATGAGTTCTTTTGTGGCAGCTTTTTTAATGGCTTACTAGAAAGGTGGCACAACTGTGATCTCAATTTTTTTTTGCTGCTTTTTAGGAATTGTCAGTGGCGAGTTTGAACTTCTAACATTGATATATTCTTGAATGTTTTAGTTGTGAAAAAACCTGCTCTGACTTGTCCCAAAAAAAAAAGGAAAAATTGTTCTCATATACAAAGGAACTACAAGAAGCTGTTATTATGCTCTGCCTTGATCGTCAGTCAGTCCGATGGCATAATGGTTTGTTGGCCAAATCACACACACACAAACACACATGAAATATTTTTTTATATCTAACACTCAAATGTTTGATATTTATACTTTAAATCCTTTACTATCATAAACTTCTGAATGAAATTTATTTCTTTTAAGAACATAGTTATGGTAACANTATTAATTATTTCTTAACCGCGCATTATATTTGTTATTTTGTTTTAACTATAGTTTCAAATAATATTGCTTTTTCTCTTTCATAATAAAAGAGCCTGCTCGTTAGATTTACATGTAGATGATTTACAATGTTTTGTTAAATACCTTGATGGATTTATCCTGTGCTGGATTTACTAGAACCTACTTGAGTTGAAACCTATATGTAGCCAAACAATCCCGAAGTCTTTAGTTCACGACATATGTAGAGTGGCTTGCTCCTTTTATTTCTATTCGATTTCTCTAAACTCATTGACTGATGGTCTATTTGGATTGGATTTTACTGTGGTTAAGAAATATTAATACTTCTTCAATATAACGTTGTAATGGAATTGTTTGGTCAACTAGGAATGGTTTGTTCAACTTCTGGATGGAATAGAGGTGAATTTAGC